>CALNHX010004882.1:0-42452 GCA_940337035.1 Agriotes lineatus | reverse complement strand
TTTGCTGTTTATAGTTTATAGACCGTGCTATTACTATCAGGAAATGCAGCCTGATCGATTTCAGTTTGTTCAAAATTTAAATTTGTGTCAGTAATGTTCTCAATTTTTTCGCTTTCAGCATCACTAATGCGTGTGTAAGACATTACACTTGTACTACACTGGTTATCAGAAAGTGATACTGATTTAGAATCGGTTAATTATATTTCACCACCTCGTTCTTCAGATCACAATGTAGTACCACTACTCTCCGCCAGGAATCGCACAATTTTTAAAGCTATGTAAAAATTTTCCGCCAGGTGACCTACCAGGCGATATAGTAGCGCCCGATATCAACTCATTCGATTTCTTTGTGCCAAGTACGTCGCACGTGTTTTTATTTTCTCCCGCGTCAGCTTTTAATATTCCTTGTTTATAACAACAATCATGGACAAGAAATATCAGCGCCGTTCATCATTATCTTCGTCCAGTGATTCCAGCGACGAGCGTATGTTATATAAATTACGCAAATTAGAACGGAAGATAGAAAAGCGTCGGCGAAGGAAAAGATCATCCAGATCCAGTACGCGGCGGGATCGCCATCAGGGCGAAACGCAAAGCCTTTATTCAAGTACGTATTACACTTTATACGCCTCCATTCGGCGTTTTACATTAGCTTTTCGCAAGCAAATTTTTTGTTTGCGTACGCCACAAGAATGGTCAACACGTGTTTAGCACGGGATTGTCACATTTAGTTATAAAGTTACTCGAAATATAGTCCAGAGTCCATACGAGAGATGGATCAGAGACTAGTTACCAAGCCGGAGTTGCTCGAGAAGTTAACCATGGCTTTTACTACGGGGTTATAGCTCTCAAACCTTGGTCGAGAGTACGTACGAGAGACGTATCAGGCACCTTAACAGGTAGCAGAGCAACCAATAAGAATAAGTCGAGAGTTCATACGAGAGATGAATCGATGACTGTTTTCTGATAACGATTGAGTATTACTATACTTGTAGCAGGTGACCTGTTGACCCACCTTTATAATGTGACATCACGGTTGGCCATAGTTAACTAAGCGGCACATTCTGGGGCGTTTGACAATAATTATTATCTGCAATGCTAAGTGTTTGCATGCTAAACCCATCAGGGACAGTTGCCACTGCCGCCTAAACATAGTACTTATATTACAGCAGCCACTAACCCCTCGCCCGACCACGATGCGGAGTTCGCTTTGCGGCCCGAACCTGAGGACCTAAGTGCCGCAGAAGTAGATGAGGTACCCTCATACAGCCCAGTCGAAGGGGGTCAGTGCATCGCAGGTACCCCTGCCCAAATTGAAATTCAGGATGTTATGCTGGACGACTCGGTCCTAAATATCTTGGGGGAAAGCCCCACCCCAGAAGGCAACGTCGGAGCCAGTATCCATAGGGACCTGGCTGCCAGATGGGAAAAGATTTTGAAGACGGGCCTCTCCAAGGAAGTTCGCAGCAACTCGCTGGCGAAGTATCCACCAGCAAGCAACTGCTTAGCCATGCAGGGGCCAAAATTAAACCCAGAGATTGCGGCCTCAATGTTTGAAGGGTCCTTAAAGGACAACCGAATCCTGTCAAACCAAACGCAGCTAGGAGCCAGTATATCGGCAGTGGGACAGGCAATAACCTTATTGTTGTCAGAAAAAGAGGGGGGCAACAGGGACATCCAGGTCATGGAGCTCCTAAGCGATGCAGGCCGGCTTTTAACAGACCTGCACTATCAAGACTCCAATGGGAGAAGAATTTCTATTTCTGCAGGCCTCAATAAAAGCATCAAGGAGGTGATCGATACATCTCCAATTGATAATTTATTATTTGGGGAAAACCTCGGAGATCGGATCAAGACAGCAAAAGCCATTGAGAAGTCGGGTCTGGATCTCAAAGCCGCCCCAAAGATGACTCGCACGGCACCTGCTCATGCAAAAATGGGCAAACAAACGGCCTCTTTAAACTGGAGAGGCCCGCCCCGTCACACGCGCAAACCAGCCAGTCGGGGTGGGCGAAATTATCCCCAGAAGACGACCCCAACTCAGAGGTCGCAGGGAGCCAAGGCACCACACAAATTTCGACGATAAATGTAAGTAATCCGGCAGGAAGACTTAAATTTTTTGTACCAACTTGGAAAGCAATTACAACAGACCCATGCATTCTTAGTTGGATCGAAGGCTACCAAATCCCGTTCTCTAGACAAGTCAGGCAAAAATATCCCCCAGTGGAGCCCACCTGGTCTACAACAGAACGGTTAGAAATGCAAGGGGCTGTACATTCCTTATTAAACTTAGGTGTAATAGCACAATGCCTTCCCTGTAAGGGACAATTCCTTTCAAGAATCTTTCTTGTTCCAAAATCAGATAACGGTAAAAGATTCATTTTAAATTTAAAGATATTAAATACCTTTATCGATATAGATCATTTTAAACTTGAAGACATCCGTACTGCAAGTAAGTTACTAACGCCTAATTGTTATATGGCCTCTATCGATCTGAAAGATGCATACTACCTAGTTCCCATCGCATTATCGGACAGAAAGTTCTTGAGGTTTATGTTTGGGGACACTTTATTTGAGTTTTCATGTCTGCCCTTTGGGTTATGCACAGCGCCATACGTATTCACCAAATTATTGAAACCAGTAATGTCCTACCTTAGATCTCGGGGATTTCTGTCAGTTATTTATCTGGACGACATTCTCTGCATAGGGCAATCTGCCCAAATCTGTCACGATAACGTAAAAGCCACCTTGCACTTGTTGGAATCATTAGGGTTCATAATAAACTATGAAAAAAGCAGGCTTTCTCCAAGCCAAAATTGTAAATATTTAGGTTTTATTTTAAACTCGACCAGAATGTCTCTTGAACTCTCTAGTAAAAAACGACAGCAAATACAAGAAACGGTAAATAAATTTAGCACATTTACAAGTTGCACAATACGGAACTTTGCACAAGTAATTGGGTTACTTGTTTCAGCCTGCCCAGCTATTGCCTCTGGGTGTACACGAAATCTTTTGAAAGGGCAAAGTTCTTAGCACTTCAAAATTTGCATGGCGACTTTGAGGGTATAATGCCCCTTCCAGTGGAACTTCAGGGGGTGTCCAATATACAATCGTCAATAGGTCCAATTCGAAAATTTAAATTTAGCATAGAAATTTTCTCAGATAGCTCGAGATCAGGTTGGGGAGCTTGTTGCCAAGGACAAAAGACTTTTGGGTTTTGGAATAGCGTAGATAAAGGGTTTCACATTAATTACCTAGAATTACTAGCAGCCTTCTTGGGGCTGAAATGCTTTGCCAAGGACCTCTCCAACTGCGAAGTTCTCTTGCGAATTGACAATACAACGGCAATCTCTTACATTAACCGAATGGGGGGTATTCAGTTCCAAAATTTAAATGAACTCTCCAAACAAATCTGGCAATGGTGTGAACAACGCAAAATCTGGCTCTTTGCTTCATACATAAAGTCGGCAGAGAACGTGGAAGCAGATAGAGAATCTCGTCGGCTAGCCCCAGAAACAGAGTGGGAACTGGCCCCTCACGCCTTTCTGACTATTGTCAATAAATTCGGGCTTCCTGAAATAGACCTTTTTGCCTCCAGAGCCAACACAAAATGTGCTAGATATATTTCAGGGCAGAGAGACCCAGACGCAATGGCAATAGATGCTTTCACTGTTCCTTGGGATACTTGGAAGTTTTATGCTTTCCCCCCCCTTCTCTCTCATTTTTAAAACCTTACAAAAATATCTATTGACGAAGCTGAAGGAGTACTCGTAGCCCCTTGGTGGCCTACGCAGCCATGGTACCCCCTCTTTCAGTCACTACTGATTAGCAAACCCATCATGTTCAAGCCAAACTCTGAACTATTTCTTTCTCTCGACAGGATTCAGCACCCACTCGCAGACAAGCTTTCCCTGGTGGCCAGCATGCTATCAGGGAAGCCTTCATCCGCAGGGCGGTCCCCGTTCAGGCCTGTGACATAATGTTGTCTTCATTGTCAAAGTCGACATTGAAACAGTATGACAGCGGACTTAGATTGTGGTGGGAATTTTGCCTGCAGAATGAATTAGATCCGTATGAGGAGTCCATACTTGACATCATCAATTTCTTAACTAGAAAATTTCACGGGGGAGCGGCCTATGGTACCCTTAATTCGGTTAGATCGGCCTTGTCACTATTATTGTCAGCAAATGTGGGACAAGACCCCCGTATGAAACGGTTCTTTAAGGGTATATTTAGACTCAAGCCATCACGGCCAAAGTATCACAGCACTTGGGATCCAGCAGGGGTGGTTAATTACCTATCGACATTATACCCCAATGAAAGCATCAGCTTGAAAGACCTAACGCTGAAGTTGACCACACTTCTGGCATTAGTGTCAGCTCACCGGACGCAAACATTGGCCTTAATTGACATGAAAAATATTCTGTCGCAGACGGACAGAATAACGATCAAGATTCCTGATGCAATTAAAACATCAGGACCTGGCAAATTTCAACCAACTTTATCCTTGCCATACTTCAGGGAGAGGCCAGAAATATGCGCTGCACTTACTCTGGAAATTTACATAGAGCGCACCCAAGGACTGCGCACCCCAGGTGCTCAACATCTGTTGATAACATATGGGAAGCCACACCGAAGAGCAACATCGACCACGCTTAGTCGGTGGATTAAGCATGTTCTGTCTCGGAGTGGTGTGGATACCACCATATACACTGCACACAGTACTAGACATGCTTCTACTTCGGCAGCTAGACGCCGAGGAGTGGGCCTGGAGGAGATTCGCCGAACGGCAGGCTAGACTGCTACCTCCAACACTTTTGCTATATTTTATAATAAACCCTTGCTATCCAATTCGGATTTTGCCAAGGCAGTATGTGAAATTAGCAAATAAATACAAAATGTTAATAAGTTAAACCTATCAGTATAGAATAAAGCGTTATTGAGTTTACACTTTACTTTAAACATCTACATTGTGATCTGAAGAACGAGGTGGTGAAATATAATTATATAATCAAACAAACTTACCTTAGTGAAGTTCGATTATGATTATATTAACCACCTCGTTCGAATGATCACAACCCACCCATTGAATTGTTTGACCCAATCCCTACATGAAGTTGCGATAAATGACTTTAAAAAGAATGAGTTGATATCGGGCGCTACTATATAGAGTCCCTGTATATAGGTTACTAAGAGTTGGGCAAACAACGGGATACATTTTGATTGGTTTGGATCACTTTTTGCAAGGCATGTGTGATAAAAGTGCCTTTTTTACGTATTTTGTAACATGTTACGCCTGATAGTTTCACACATGCAAATCTAAATCTTAACTAAATTGGCCGTCTATTCCTAATAGTCGGTTCTAGAGATCCTATCGAAGGCACGTTAGCAAGGTTGGTTCCCATAACCTCTTTGTTCGACATATGTCAAATATCTAATTTGGATCAAAAATGTATGTCAAATCAGGTTGTTTGCCCAACTCTTAGTAAACTATATACAGGATCTTTACTACTATATCGCCTGGTAGGTCACCTGGCGGAAAATTTTTACATAGCTTTAAAAATTGTGCGATTCCTGGCGGAGAGTAGTGGTACTACATTGTGATCTGAAGAACGAGGTGGTTAATATAATCATAATCGAACTTCACTAAGGTAAGTTTGTTTGATTAATAATAATTGGAGCCTCCTACAAAATCAGAAATGGTGTTTAAAAAAGAGTTTATTGTGAGATGATGATTTGAAACTTAGCACTATTATTATAATTCTGCATATGAAATTTTCTGGAATAAAAAATAATTTCCTGTGACTATTATTTGTGAACACCAATGGAATCACGAACATTATAAAAAATACAATGTGCCAACAAAATTCTTTAAGAAAACAAAAACAGCTTCTACTTTACACTGGTTACTAGTTTATTTACATTAGTTAATTTGGTAAAGTTTTATTAATTTGTCAAACTTCCAGGAGATAATAAATAAAAACTGTTCTTCTTACTCTTAGAATCTTTAACTGGAATTCTATACTCATAAAAAGTATTGTAAATTAAATAAGAGCAAATTAAATGTAATATCTTGTAGCTAATCATTATAGCAGTCAGAAAACTTTACTATTGTATTTATAATCAAAACAACGAAAAATTTATAACAGGAAAAACATGCTAAATCGTAAATTGTAAAATGTCAAGTTATTCTTACCGTTTTGTGAGATTTTTCATTAAAACTTCCTTACTTTTTCTTGGTTTGGATAAACGCATCTTCGCTTTAGCCATTGTAGGTGGTAAAAATGACACTGAGCACAAAACTAAAACCGATCACAAAAATCAAATCGCCAAGAAGTCACTATTCCTAGTAATGAAAGAAACTACCACGAGTTCCCGTTTATATAAGCTTTTCAGTAATGGGTTTTTAAATTACAAAAATGGCGAACATGTTAATTGGTTTTACCAAAGAGTAATATGTTCTTTGGGTTTTACAATACCTAATCATACCTTAACGCTATAAATAATTCTAATCGTAAATATCTTTAGAGGGTGTCGTGTGTATATGCAAAAAATAATATTTAGTAAAATGTAATCTCCTTTATTTATTTAAATGTGGTAGAATTCGAAATTACTATTAAAAAACCAAGTTGTCATCATTTTCAGGAATTAAATCAAGTACCATTTACCTTTCGACAAAGTTCCAAGAAGAAAAGTATGGGAAAGCTTAAAGAATAGGGGGGTAAATCCAAAGCTGAGAACTGAATAACTTCTAGGCAAGAAGTAGCTCTCCTTCCCTCATGTTTAAAAGGTAGTCTGCACTGTTTGCCTTCACAACACACTTCACAAATACTGTTGCTCCTAAAATCACCTTTGCTATTCATGCCTTCCACAGCGCCGTCTTTCATGAGTTTTAAGTCATCGTAGTTTAAATGTCCAAACCTACGATGCCACACGACATCTGTTGCTATTGAGGTTGCTACTAAACATTTTTCTGATTTTTCGATGTTTAACCTGTACACATTCTCAATTAAATCAACCACTGTAATCAACTGGTTTTGTTTGTTGTAAATCTTACAACTATTTTCATCAAAACATACATTCTTGCCATTTTTAATAATCTGGCTTACACTTAACAAATTCGTTGTCAGTTGTGGCACGAATAAAACGTCCCGAATTTTGATACTATGTTTCTGCTTACCGACAAGAGTAGTAACGTTAGTTTCACCTGCAAGAAGTACTGGTATTGTTGCTCTGTTTGCCACCATTATTTCTGAAATTCCTGGTTTATCATGCAAATTTTCTAGCCAATCCTTTCTTGCGGTTAAATGCGCACTGGCCCCTGAATCGATATACCAATCGGTGTCGTGAAACTGACCACTTAAAAATACTGCATTAAAAACATTTTGTTTCTGAGCATTATTTTTACCAGTTTGATCACTTGAGCTGTTTGGACATTTGTTTTTAAAATACCCAAACTGTTTACACCGATAACATTTAACGTCTGATCTTTCTCGATTCGTATTCGTCCCGACATTCTTTTGTTTATTTTTTGAATTCCAAAGCTTCGATGTTTTGTCGATGAAAGCGCCACCCGTTGAGTTTTCACCGAACTGCATATCCAACAACTTTGCCTTGATGGAATCTGTTTTAATTACAGTTCCCGAATGGTCGATGGCCATTATCATGGGTTCAAACCTTTGCGGTAACCCCGCAAGGAGCAATGACCCCGTCCATTGATCATCTACCTTGAAACCCGTCCTATTCAATTTCTGTGAAAGCTCTATCACTTGATTTACGTAGGTTTCCATTGACTCACAGTTTTCCAATCTCATAGATATGAGCGAACGAAGCAAACCGATTTTTCGCGCGAAACTAGAGTCGTCATACAGGGATTTTAACTTATCCCACAAGTCTTCGGCACTTTTTGCTTCTTTTATATGCACGAATAAGGGAGAGTCTATTGTCAAAACCTACTTCGCTTTTTCGCGTTTTTTTCGTTATGTGTCTCTGTCCCGTCAAAACACTTTGTTAACCCGTCAAGCACTATTAAATTTTTTACAGCAAATGCTCATTCTTCGTAATTTTCGCGACCTAACAACTTCGACACACTCGACATATAATTGATAGCCATTCTTGTACAACTCACCGCTATTTACATTAATTTCTCAGTATTTGAAGCCTTGAGCCCATAACCTATTAGAAAATGAAACCACCGCGGTTGAGTTTTTAGCACAGACTACATTTATTCTTTGTACGAACAAGAACAACTGAGTAATTGCCATTATAGCTGGTTACAAGTAGCCTTCAACAGATGGCGTTAACAACATAGTTTTTAGATATAATTTCAATACATGTTGCTCAGTGGTGTAGTGGCAAAATTTTCAGTGTGGGAACGCTAAATACTGACTTACCAATGGGAGGAAGTGGTCTGAGGGGTACCCCCTCCCCCCACCCAGAGAGCGGGGGGTTCGGTTCGGGGGCCCTGTAGCCTATGGAATGGATAAAATTATCACAGGGAAAAAGAAAAAATAGAAGATGTAACATGTTTTTATGTATACGTTTACTAACAAATTCAAACACAAAGATTAAAAACTGAACATATTCAATACAATTTTATAATATATTTACAAATAAATGGCAAATGCATCTTCTTCCTCTTTGTCAGGTTGGAGGTTGGCTCGTCGAGTTCTAGTGTCATCAGCTGTGCGGTGTCGTCTTAACCATGTCTTGACGTAATTCTCTGGTTTCCATGTCTGGATACTTGGTCCATTCAACTTGATAAACATTAATGCTGATACGTGCTCGATGGTCAGTTTTGACCGTGTTGGGGATACAATAATATTCATGTGACTGAAGCCACGTTCACACTCTGCTGAACTGCAAGGAATAAGCTTTGTGCAGTTTATCAGAGGGTTTAAGTCCTTCGGAATCGTAGTGCTGTTTTCCAGGTAATCTCTGAAGCTGTTCTTAATTTTGTTGGCATTCAACCTAAATCTTGCACAGAGATGTTCGATTTCTTGTTCACCGTATCCAGCATATTTTTCTGGAGGCCAGTTGTTACTTTCAAGTACTTTCAGTTCTGAAAGGAGAGATTCATATTCTTTTTCATAATTGTTGGTCCCTGTGGCTGTAGATGGTTCGTTACTGCTTCTTGTTGTGAAAAGTCTCCGTTTAAGGTTGTTAATAACACTTGATAGCAACTGCTGGTCATTAATAGCAGTTATTTTGTTTCTACTTGTTAAGGGAACATCACAAAAATTACCAGTGATTGCAGCTCTCTTGACCTCAAGGGTCTTAGTTCCAGGTTTCTCTTTAAGGCACTCGAAAAAAGCAATTGACCTTCTTATGAGTTTGTCTGCATAAACAACAGTTGCCTCCCTATTTTGAAGACATTCTGAAACCATTGTTAATTCAGCTAATATGTCATACATTATCGCCAAATCTGACAGAAACTGAGTTGATGTCAAGCGCTTAATCAACCCACCGTACATTGCTCGTTCGGTTGTTGTTCTGTTCTTGTCTTCTTGGGCCTTCTTAAAATGGGAGTACAATGCTTGATATCCATACCAAACGGCCATAACAGTTTTAAATGAACTGGAAACCCATCTCGTACCCAAAATGCGACCAACTTTCTGTAGTTGCAAATCAAGCTCACTAGCACACTCGGCTAGTTCTCTTTGGCATTTAGGCGATTTACTATACAGAGTGTACAGCTTGTCCATAAACATTTGAAAATGGTTAATAGCCCCAACGTCATTGATAGAATCACTTACAGCTAACTCTATCCTATGGTTCATGCAATGCCAAGGAACAATGTTGGGAAACTGTTGTAGTAGCTTTTCTACGACGCCAGATTTTTTTCCTAACATGACACTAGCGCCATCACAGGCAAATGCAACTAAGTTCTCTTTTAGGTACTCAAGATCAAACCCATATTTCTTCAAACAACCTAAGATTGCCTCAAAAATATGTTACATCAACAATTGCCGATGGTAAATCGGAACATGCTCGCACTAACTCAGGAGAAGGGTCGTGGGCAACTTACCTTCCAAAAAAACTACAGATCGAACGGATAAGGGCGCCAAGGGGTTTGCAGCCTTATGTTCCACTCGTTCGTTTAAGCAAAAAAACCACTAAACTCGCTCAAGATAGCAATGCAACGTAAACAATAAAACAAAACCCACAGAGTGATAAATCGTATAATATTCTAATATTTACTGTATCGGATAACAGGGAGGCATGAAATTGTTTTGTAATTACTGGCATAAAGTACACAGACAAGACTAGCACAAAATAAATATATATCACAGTAGGCAAATATATATCACATTATTACTTATTTCACAAATTCAATCGGGTGCATCCGAAATTGCAGCTAGGCTGACGGCCTCGTAACTAATTTCTAAATGGACTTACTTTCAGCACTAAATTTGGCCAAAACACATTAATTAATAGCGACCCGACGGCTAAGAGAATGTCACCGTTGTACTGCGTTCCATTTTTTTGTATGTATCAAGTTAATAATTTACGGATACCCACGTAAGCAATCAGATCTGTCTGCCCTATGGAAATAAGCAACTGCTGAATACTGTTCCAGCTATTTTAATTAATCCGAAGGAGCATGGAACTATCGCAACTAGGTTTGCCACTCGCTCAGCGAAATTTCAATCCAAGATGAGCTTCGGCGAATTTACTTTAACATAAGCACAGCGAAAGCTCGCACTTCGTGTGACCCTTGATTACAACAATTACTTGCGGTGAAGCCGCTAATAACAGAACCCTATATGAATTGCTAAACAAGATAACGCAGGCAATTGAAAATTCCAGTGCATCCTAGCAGTTAACGAACATAATACTATGCCGCACAACAAAATCGTTTAGAGAGTTCGTATAACAAAATGCAAAATAATCGAGGTAGGTTTCAAACCAAACTCGGCATCAAGAGGTCACTCCAAACACCAGGGGGCTGCTCCCCAGGGAAGCTGTGAGCCACCACAACCAGGACTCTGCCTCAAATCTCTCCGAGGGGTGTGCGAGGATCCACAGCCATCGACTTTGGGATGATCTCAGCCCGAAGCAAGGAGCTGAGCAAACACACAACCAAAATTAGTGGTCGAATAAGAAGAGAGAAGCGTGCTTACCCAGAAAAGCCTGAATTCGCTTAACAGAAAAATGTGCTTTTACACAATCAGAGGACTTGGTAACTTTTCTGGCCCATCGACAAAAAGGATGTTAAAATAGCGGCTGCCACAACAACTAGGTTCTTTGGGCGTCCTTTACGAACCCTACTTTCAGTTCAGCTTCCTACATGGGAGGCGATGCACCTCGAAGATTGTCCAAACAAACAATTTAGCGGGCAGACATCTTAGCAAGCAACTTTTCACGAAAAACGGACGCTTCCCTAACGCCATCTCACGACAACGGCGGAAGTTGTTGGTGCCGATAATACAGAGCCCTGAACCGGTCTTTTAAATATGAAATTTCCAAAGAGAAAATAGAAACCTGTATTTCCACTAGAACTGTTTCAACTGCGATTTGAATTGTCCGAAAACGACAAAGGTTGCCTGCCAATCAGGCGGAGAGTACTGCATAATTACGAGAAAACAATTCATTGGTTTCAACTCCCCCCTTTCTTAAAGAGGTTTGACCCTCAAACATCCAAACTACAACCATAAAAACCACAAAAACCCGCACCTCAGAACAACAACTACTGGTGTGGACAGAGGTGACACCCAGAGGACCTCGAAGCCAGAACGACCCACACGATAGGGATCGAGTCTACTCGTCGCTGCGAGGTGGAGAGTGCTGCGCCGGTGAGCAGACCCGTGACGACCCATCGCGGAGCGGTCCCAGACCCGAGACCCCCCAAACATCATCCCAAGACCACACCAAGTACCCGCCCCCTTGAATACTTCCAAAACAAAAAAAACCCCGAGGTGGAAGATACCCCGGCAGTTATGGTACTGCTAGACCGAAATAGGACTACAAAAACAAACTAAGAGAACGATCAGGGTTCTTCTTTTGACGATCGTGAGGAGAAGGTAACCCCGGGAAAAGAGGATCTGAAAGAGATCAGTGAAGCGACAGGCAGAGCCACATTTATGCTCCTCACCAATCATACTGGTTGAGGGTCCCTCCCACACCGCGTACGGAGGGGACAAAGGTCCCTACAACCTTTACCTCATGCATTCCGAAGACTCCATTCACGCTCAAGTCACAAACATACCAGATCAAAGAGAAAGTCAGAAAAATAGGAAAGCAACTCATGGGCCCACCACATTCATACCAAAGACCATATACACTGAACGAAAAGGAAAAGGGATAGGTAAATGTCGGAAGGAAAGAAGGCGAAGAATGAAGGACTGATCGTCTCGACACAAACTAAATCATTCACCAGAAAAATCTGTGAACAATAATCCCGAACTATCGGAAACTCGCTCGTACGAACCAAAAGACGTTCACCAGGAAAATCTGTGAACAATGATCCCTCACTAACGGAAACTTAATCGTACAGCAAAAAAAAGGTTCACCAGAAGAATCTGTGAACGATAACTCCGTTTTAACGGAAACAAACCTAACACTGAACAACCAACTACTCGCGAATGTTAACCCAAAATCCAACAAGGACTAGTGTCAAGCAATCCAAAATCCCTCAAATGACGGAAACGGTACATAACCTAAATAAATATTGCAAGACACCAGGTGCTAACCAAACGACACCTACAAAACTCACATTCGCAAGCATTCAGCTACCCTAATGCTAAAGAGACGGGGAGAACAAGATGATATAGCTCCCTATACTCTAAAATGGGGAAAACAAGATGATAATGATCCCTATAGTGACCTTCCCTGCGTGCCCAACCAACCACCCTATACTCTAAAATGGGGAAAACAAGATGATAATGATCCCTATAGTGACCTTCCCTGCGTGCCCAACCAACCACCCTAAAACACGCTCACTCTAAATCCTCATCTTCATGAACCTTTAAATCCTGTACATGCCACGAACCTAAACTCCGACGAGTCTCAAAATCCTCCAGCTCATACACATTCGGCGATACCTTTTGTCTAACACGGCATTTGATAAACTTGGGAGTCAGCTTGGCAGCCACGTAATCGGCCTTATTCGAGAGGGTTTAATTCCTCTTCCACACAGTCTGACCTAACTCTAAACTAACTGGTCGACGCCTCAAATTATAACGCTGAGTGCTGGTATGGAAAGCCTTATCGAGACGCGCCTTAACAGTAGCATAAATGCTCCTCAAACCCTTAAGATGTTCGTTAAGATCGGTCCGATCGTGGAAATCAAGAGGTTGGTTGCCCTGGTCCCGAAGTCGATGCATCTTCCCCGACAGACACGGTTCTCTACCAAAATTCAAATAGGCTGGGGAATAACCTGTAACTTCATGTACCGCTGTACGTAACGCATAACCCAACTGTGGTAACTTCTCATCCCATGTTCGATGATCGTTGTTAACATAGGACCGTATCATGGTCTTGATGACTCGATTCACCCGTTCACATGGGTTTGCCTGTGGATGGTAATTGGCATTATACACAATCTTGCTGTCATAGCGCTTGGCTAAATCCCGAAATGCCTTACTGACGTACTGCTTCCCATTATCACAAATTATCCTCTCGGGAGCACCGAAGACCAACATAACCTCATTCTCAAGATGTTTAACCACCGCCGCACTCGTAGCTGTCTTCAGAGGGAACATCATTGCATACTTCGTGAAACAATCGACAACAACCAAAATAAACCGATTACGCTTAGCTGACACCGGAAGCGGACCTACCAAATCAGTACAGATAACCTCCCAAGGAAGAGAAAGAATACGCTTGTGCATTTCACCATAAGGTTTCCTCTGGTCGGGTTTCTGGGAAGTACACACTGGGCATCTACGAACGTAACGGGCCACATCGACGTTCATCTTTGGCCAGTAATAACGAGCTGAAACACGCCTAAGAGTTTTGAAATAACCAAAGTGTCCAGCCGTCGGCTCATCATGATTCTCCACTAAAACTTTGGCACGTAAAGACTTTGGAACCACCAGCTTACAATCACAATCCCTATTCAAGTTAGGAGACCCTGCATGCGTTAACTTAAAGATGTTATTGCCCTCCACACGCCACTGGGGAAAATTGTGAGGGGTTTCGACAATTCTTGCCCTAAGCTTCGTATACCACTGGTCCTGGTCGGCTTCTTGAATCTCAATTGCTGCTATAGCCCTAGACAACGCATCCGGTACTACATTCTCAGATCCCTTACGGTAACTAATCGTGAAATCGTAACCCTGTAACCTTAACGCCCAACGAGCTAAACGACCTGATGGATTCTGTAGCTTCCATAACCACAATAGAGAATGGTGATCGGTGACAACATGGAATTGGACTCCTTCCACATACGGGCGGAACTTCTCGATAGCCCATACCACAGCGAGACACTCGAGCTCGGTTGCTGAAAACTTTTTCTCCTGGTGAGTCAAACTCCTGCTAGCATAGGCAATAACACGCTCTTCCCCTCCGATCTTCTGGGTGAGTACGCAACCTAAACCAACTTGTGAGGCATCGGTCTGCAAGGTGAAAGGTTCCTTGAAATCCGGACAAGTCAAGATAGGGGCCGAAACTAGACACTGTTTTATGTCTTGAAATGCTGCCTCGGCCTCAGGATTCCAGCTAAAAGTCGCCGACTTCCGAGTCAATCGATGAAGTGGTGCCACACGAGAAGCAAAATCTCTAACAAACCTCCTATACCACGAGATGAGCCCTACAAAACGCCGGACATCCTTACTAGACTTCGGAGTAGGATAATTCACCATACACTCAACCTTAGACGGATCTACTCGCAAGCCTTGCCTATCGATGACATAACCTAAATATTTCAGTTGCGATTTCACAAACTCACACTTCTCGGGATTGACCGTGAGTCCAGCCTGTAACAATCTGGTGAAGACCTTTTGCAGAATCTCTAAATGCATCGTGAAGGTAGGGGTGGCCACAATGATATCATCCAAATAAACTGATACGTAAGGTGTTAAGTCAGAACCCAACAGCTGGTCTACCAAACGCTGAAAAGTCCCGGGGCATTATGTAACCCGAACGGTAATCTACGGAACTGGTAGAGCCCCTTACCAGGAACGACAAACGCTGTCTTCTCCTTGCTGCTCTCCTCCAACTCCACCTGCCAATAAGCGGACTTTAAATCAATGGACGATAAGTATTGGGCGTTAGAAAGCCTATCAAGAATGACGGACATATACGGCAAAGGGTACGCATCCCGCTTGGTCACGCTGTTCACCTTCCTGAAATCTACGCAGAACCGATATTCCCCGCTGGACTTCTTGACCATCACCACTGGTGAGCTCCATGGCGAAGAAGAAGGTTCAATGACTCCCAACTCTAACATGGTGTCAATTTCCTGGTCAATCTTTTCCTGAATATAGGGCGACACCGGATAGTAACGCTGTTTAATAGGAAGGGCATCTCCCGTGTCGATAACATGCTTGACCCCTTTGGCACAACCTAAGCCTGGCTTCATCTGCTGGAAAAAATGTGCCACCAAGTCATCTAAGGCTTGAGCCTCCCCACTGGTTAGGTCCTCTTTCATGCGGATGGCGTTGACGACCGCCTTATTACCAAAATCCCAAGTATTCTTCCTAAAGTGCGGAACCAGATCCATTCCCTTCCAAAAATCAATGCCTAAGATGATGTCCTCGGCGACATCCTGAATTACTACGGCCTTAATAACCTTGACCTTATCTTTCAACCTAAAGGGTACATAAATTTCTCCCAGCGCTGTACAAGATCGACCATCAGCTACCGTAACCGAAGAGTAACTGCTCTCTAATGTAAGTCCTATGTCCTGTAATTTCTTCCAACCGGCTCCTCCAATCACAGTTCGACTAGCCCCGGAATCCAACAGACACACGAATGATATTCCATAAACCTCCACCTGTAAATAAGGACGAGGATCCCCTTTTCGATTAGAGAAAGCACTAAAAACTTTGGCCCTCCGGCCCTGAAAATTAACAGAACTCGAACTCCACGATGAATTGGCCGACTGCTCTCTTAAGATCGACGTCCGGCTACCCGACGACCTTGTGCCTCGTTTCCCGAACACTTCGGACAAGTACTCTTCACTACACCTGTAGCGCCACATGAAAAACAAAAACGTCTCGTTCGAGGTTTAGAACACCTAGTAAAATTGTGACCAGTCTCCAGACAATTCCAACATTTCCTCGCTGGGACCACAGTATCAATAGATTCAACACGAGCCTTGGGAGTTTTACCATTAGATGGACAAGCTAAGTCGGGTTCCAAAAAATCAACCTTATTGACCGTAGGGGTTCGATAACTAGTTGCCAAATCTTTAGTAGCCTCCAACTTCTTGCACAACTGCAATAATTCCGAAACGCTATGATAATCCTGTAAAGCAACCCCCCTAATGAAAAATGGATCGATGTTACGTCGAATCACCGTTAATTTCTCCCGCTCTGATTGTGGGTGAGATAGCCTAGAAAACAAGTTCACCATACAAGCGAAATAATTTCCAACTTTTTCCTGAGGACCCTGGACCCGCGCCCTAATTTCATTCCACAGTTCGACTTCATAGTCGAACGGCAAGTATTCCTCCCTCAAACAACGAATAAAGTCGTCCCACGAGTTGATCTGACCCCTAACAGAACGATACCAGATCAATGCGCTACCACACAGCAAGTCGATAATGGCATTCTTCAAATCTGCTGGAGCGACTCCTCGGGCGACCCGTAACTCTTCCACTCTTTCAATGAAAGCGTTTACGCTAAGTCCAGTATTATCCCCACTGAAAGAAATACCCCACTTGTGGACTGGTACAACCTTACAGCTAGCGTTAGAATTGCTTGAAGGCGGCTGAGTAACATTAACAGCAGCGGCAGAACTCCCCACTCCTGCTGGAACCAAAGGATCTCCCGCAGGTTGACCTAATTTGTCTAAATTGTCCTCAATGCAATTCAGTTGATCTACTACCTTGTTGATCGACTTCTCAAGGCCGACCTCCTTATCTGAAACGACCAACCTACTCAAACGTCCATATAAATGTCGAAGTTTGGATGAGACAACCCTAAACTCATTTTGTTCCGGAGACCTAATCGTACTAATAAAGTCTGCCAACTCAGTGGTCTTCTTATCGCAGACCTCAATCTCTTTCGCAACATCGGCCACAAAATTCGGTGCTAGTGGAAGTTCCCCAAACTGTTCTTTCCCTAAAAATTCCTTTAATTTCTTCCTCATAGTAGCAACAGTCTCTCCCTTCAAGCTGGTACAACCCCTAACCGATAATTCATAAATAAGTTCGTCGCGAGCTAGACGATGAGGATCCATGATCACAATCGATAAATACAAACGACTACTTAATACACTAACTTCAACTAATCGATTAAATATTTATACCCTAACAATAGCATGCACCAACAAAGGTTCACCAAAATCCCCAATTACACCTAAATGTACCTCAATATACCTAAATGCCAAAATCCAAAATCTATCATGCACCTAATGTACCAAAAAAAATATGGCTCGAATGCCAAATATGCTACCAAGCAAAAATCCAAACGTTCGTAAGGTTGGAGAAAGTCCTACCATACGAATCCCTAAATCTCAAATAATGGCTTAAATGCCAAACCCTAAAATCCTATGCACGGATGGAGAATGTTCTAACAAATCTCGCAACAACGACACAACAATTCCAGCCGTACAAATATTCAACAATCGGTGCTTCGCAGCTCAAAAAAATATTCCAAACCAAATTCCCAAATTCGCACAAGACTCCTATAAACATATCCTGAAATAAACCAATTCGCCAAGACGAACAGGATGCAAGGAGTAACAAGGGCTAAGGTATAAACAATAACCAGTAATATACTCAATAAATAACATCAACAATCCTAACTAAATATTTGCCAGTAATTACGGGATCCCTAACTAGAAAAGTTTCTCAAAAAATTGCCTTCACAGCGGGCGCCATTTTGTTACATCAACAATTGCCGATGGTAAATCGGAACATGCTCGCACTAACTCAGGAGAAGGGTCGTGGGCAACTTACCTTCCAAAAAAACTACAGATCGAACGGATAAGGGCGCCAAGGGGTTTGCAGCCTTATGTTCCACTCGTTCGTTTAAGCAAAAAACCACTAAACTCGCTCAAGATAGCAATGCAACGTAAACAATAAAACAAAACCCACAGAGTGATAAATCGTATAATATTCTAATATTTACTGTATCGGATAACAGGGAGGCATGAAATTGTTTTGTAATTACTGGCATAAAGTACACAGACAAGACTAGCACAAAATAAATATATATCACAGTAGGCAAATATATATCACATTATTACTTATTTCACAAATTCAATCGGGTGCATCCGAAATTGCAGCTAGGCTGACGGCCTCGTAACTAATTTCTAAATGGACTTACTTTCAGCACTAAATTTGGCCAAAACACATTAATTAATAGCGACCCGACGGCTAAGAGAATGTCACCGTTGTACTGCGTTCCATTTTTTTGTATGTATCAAGTTAATAATTTACGGATACCCACGTAAGCAATCAGATCTGTCTGCCCTATGGAAATAAGCAACTGCTGAATACTGTTCCAGCTATTTTAATTAATCCGAAGGAGCATGGAACTATCGCAACTAGGTTTGCCACTCGCTCAGCGAAATTTCAATCCAAGATGAGCTTCGGCGAATTTACTTTAACATAAGCACAGCGAAAGCTCGCACTTCGTGTGACCCTTGATTACAACAATTACTTGCGGTGAAGCCGCTAATAACAGAACCCTATATGAATTGCTAAACAAGATAACGCAGGCAATTGAAAATTCCAGTGCATCCTAGCAGTTAACGAACATAATACTATGCCGCACAACAAAATCGTTTAGAGAGTTCGTATAACAAAATGCAAAATAATCGAGGTAGGTTTCAAACCAAACTCGGCATCAAGAGGTCACTCCAAACACCAGGGGGCTGCTGCTCAGGGAAGCTGTGAGCCACCACAACCAGGACTCTGCCTCAAATCTCTCCGAGGGGTGTGCGAGGATCCACAGCCATCGACTTTGGGATGATCTCAGCCCGAAGCAAGGAGCTGAGCAAACACACAACCAAAATTAGTGGTCGAATAAGAAGAGAGAAGCGTGCTTACCCAGAAAAGCCTGAATTCGCTTAACAGAAAAATGTGCTTTTACACAATCAGAGGACTTGGTAACTTTTCTGGCCCATCGACAAAAAGGATGTTAAAATAGCGGCTGCCACAACAACTAGATTCTTTGGGCGTCCTTTACGAACCCTACTTTCAGTTCAGCTTCCTACATGGGAGGCGATGCACCTCGAAGATTGTCCAAACAAACAATTTAGCGGGCAGACATCTTAGCAAGCAACTTTTCACGAAAAACGGACGCTTCCCTAACGCCATCTCACGACAACGGCGGAAGTTGTTGGTGCCGATAATACAGAGCCCTGAACCGGTCTTTTAAATATGAACTTTCCAAAGAGAAAATAGAAACCTGTATTTCCACTAGAACTGTTTCAACTGCGATTTGAATTGTCCGAAAACGACAAAGGTTGCCTGCCAATCAGGCGGAGAGTACTGCATAATTACGAGAAAACAATTCATTGGTTTCAAATAGAATCAACAGTTTGGTTAGGCAATTCAATTAGGTCTAAGAATAAGACATTTGGTGGCAAATATTTGCTGGTTTCACATTTTAAATAAACAATCAAAGTAGATTTATCACTTAAGCTTGTAGATTCATCGATCAAAATCGAAATTTTACCTGAAATGCTTTTAACCTGTTGAGTAATTCGTTTTTTCATTTCATCAGAAATGTGGTCAATGATTTCAGTTGCACTAAATCTAGAGTGTAATCCTACACCAATGTCTACACCATTCATTTTCTGAAGTTGCAAAAGTTTAGAATAATCAGAAAAGGGCCTATCAGTTTTTTCCAAATAGTAAGCTGATCGAAATACTTTAATTGTAGATTCTAGATTGGAAAGGTTCATTTTATCACAAACGTTTTCAATAGTTTCCTCGTTCGCCTTAGCGGTTATGCTCTCAGCAGTCAAGTGGGCTGATGATTGCTTGTGAAGAAAATTTGTTTTTCTTAGGGAAGTAAGTTGGGTAGACTTACTAGACCCATTGAATGTTATTGCAAATGTGCACCATTCTTTAGAAATTGATGTACGTTCCATTTTAAAAGCACCAAGATGAGAAACGTTGCTACATAATGTACAGCCTAATGAACCGTTTTTGCAACCCAACCATGGGAAGGCTTCTTTTTTGCGTTCCCACATATCAATAGTCCATATAGAAGGCCATTCAGATTTATTTTGTACATAATGCTCATGCATATTCGAAGTCGAACTTACAGAAGAATTACTTTCAGTTCCTGCCTGTTAACCACTTTTTTCATCTGAAGACACACGTTTCCCTGAGGGAGATACATCTAAATCGTCATTTACTTCTTCACCTTTATCTTCATTTGGTTGCTTAGAAAAGAACGAAAACAGTGTTTTTTGATTTTTCTTTGACGGCTCCATGTTCGATTGGGATAATTGAGTAATCGCCCTTCAATTCAAGTTCGTCTGAATGTCTGAATACTATTAAAATAACACAACTAATTATTAAAGTAATACAGCGCACGATAACTTCACTAACAAACAAAATAAAGAGAACAGTCAAATCAGCGCGTCACCACTTGCCACACGAACGCCAGTAGCGCGACTGCCGAGTGCCGACTGCAGAAGTGCAGAGGTCAATGACAATGACTTCCCTCCCTCTCAAATCAATATATGAGGCACTCACACATTTTTTAAGATATTATTTTATTTACTTGCGTAAGTGATTTTTATTTTATTTGTTATTATTTTTTTTTTTTACTGAATGAAACCAGTGTGGGAACGCCGTTCCCACGCGTTCCCGCTCCACTACACCCCTGATGTTGCTCTATTAATTATGACAGATGCCAACCAAACATGCCTACTAAAATAATTTTTTCGTATGGCCATCTCTTTCTTACTTATGGATTCTATTTTGTAATTCCTCTTTTTGTACATCTTGGCATGTATGTTGAAAAATAAAGACTATTATTATTATTAATATTATGTTATCTCATTGCTGTTATACAGGGTGTTCGGTAAAGAATGGAACACCCATTAATCATAGATTCCTTACGTTGTAATAAATCGATTAAACCTAATATACCTTAGTACAAAGTCCCTTCAGTAAGAAGTTATAAGGCCTTGAAGTTCAATTTTTAATTTTTGATTTTTTTGTTAATTTTTACAAATATAGAGATATCGATTTGAATTTTGGTATACGTACTTACTATTATGTACTGCACTAATAGGAAAAAAATTTCATAAACTAGACTTGACTATAAGGGTGACTTTAGCTATCTTTCAAAACTGTTTTTAACTCTTAACTTCGTTACCTGTAACATTTTTTAAAATGTTTATTATTTGAAAGTGAATTAAAATACACAAAAATAGTGTACTCTTAGCTCATAAGCGTAAGAGCAATCGTTTACCTTAAAATGCCTACCAAAGGTTTTTGGTTGTCATTAAGACGTGCAATTATCAAGTAGCAATGATCAAAAAACAATGGGTAATGATTGTAATCTAGTAAACAACAACAAGAAATCAATTAATGACATGGGTGACATCAGTTTTTTGTCTTTTGTGCTTACGAAAATGCTGCGACGTAACGAACCTTTCAGCATGGGAGAATTCCTTATGTCGCGGCATTTTCTTAAACATGAAAGAACAAATTCTTACGTCACTAAAGTCATTAATTGATTTATCATTGTTTTTTACTCTATGACCATTGTTTTTGTGATCATGGCTAATTGATAATCGCACGTCTTAATGACAACCACAACCCCTTGATGAGCATTTTCAGGTAAACGGTTGCTTTTACGCTTAATAACTAAGAGTACATTATTTTTGTGCTTTTTAATTCTCTTTCAGATAATAACCTATAATTTCAAAAAATATTACAGATAACGAAGTTATAATTAAAACAAGTTTTCAAAGATTGTTAAACTGCCTCTTACAGTCAAGTCTAATTTATGAAAAAAAATTGTTAGTGCAGTGTATAGTAATAACCACGTATACCAAAATTCAAATCGATATCTCTACATTTGTGGAAATTAACAAAAAAATAAAAAATAAAAAATTTAACTTCAATGTCCTATAACTTCTTACTGAAGGGACTTGTACTAAGGTATATTAGGTTTAATCTATTTATTGTAACGTAAGGAATCTATGACTAATCGGTGTCCCACGTATGTTTTGAACATAGAAAATTAATGAGTGCGACAAGGAAGACATAAACAATATCAAGTAAAAATACCTAACTTAATTAATATAGGTATGTATTGTTTTAGATTGATAATGAGGACCTACAAAAGAAATACAAACCAATAACAATGGACTGCGGAAGCTATGAAATCTGCAGTAAATGCTGTTCAGTCGGGCACCCTCAGTCAAAACCAAGCTGCTAGATAGTTCAATAGTCCTGCTGCCAGCCTACACAGAAGAATTCAAAGTGGACAAACTGAAGTGCAAGCATCAACGCAAAAATTGGAAAGATTCACTCATGTTTTTAATGCTGAGCAAGAAGTCGCTTTGGTCAATCACATTCTGCAGATTGCAGAACGTTTTTTGGGTTGTCTATGCAAGAACTTCGCGGTTTAGTATATCAATATGCTGAACTAAATAACTAACATACTTGTAACAAGGCGACCGCATTGGCTGGACAAGATTGGATCCGTTGTTTTTTAAAAAGACATCCAGAACTTTCAATAAGAACCCCTGAGAATACATCGGCAGCAAGTCCTGCGGGATTTAATAGTTTCCTTAAAAGCTTATTTTAATTTTTTGGGTTTCTTAATTGATCGATATATATTTCCTGGAAGCAGAATCTATAATTGCGATGAGACTGATATTACAATAAATAAACCAATAAAAAATAATATCTTTGAAAGGAAAGAAACAGGTTGGTACATTCACTTCAGTGGAAAGGGGGATATTACGGCGGAAACTTGCTTTAATGTTACTGGACATTTTGTTCGACCACTAAGTAAGTGTTGTAGATGTAGTAGATCAGAAATGTGCTGCATATTCCACTTAAAGGATAAGAAGAAGATTGCCACTTGCGTTGTTTGTTCGATTTCTCGATATTGCCGGCATAAATTCGGAAGTGGTGTTTCGAGCAAATAATCCGGTATCGTCAAAAAAAGAAGACTATTTCTTTCAAACCTTAAATTTGCATAGTTGGAAGATCACATGAAAGATAGCGTATAGTCAAAATTATACCCATTCGGAGTCACGTGACTTTTGTCTGTCTCTGTTCATCTTTAGTAAAATAGATGAAATGGAAGAAATTTGGAAAAAAGGCATGTCGATTCATAAAATTAATTTTAAAAATTTGACGTTTCTAATCTGTCAGATTATATTTTTCGTGTAAGTTATTGAGATAAGGGTAATAAAACCTAAAATTGTTGAGCCGAAAACTGGAAATTAAAAGAAACCATCGGACATGCGGTATAACGAGCAGTCACAACAATTAATTTGAATATTATGCGTTTTTTTTTATGAAGAGTACAATATTAATAATAGTAAATCAACAGTTTCACCCTCCAACGCTGTTCGCCGTGCTTCTCTTGCGTTAAATATCTCGGAGAGCACAATTTACCGAAAATATGAGCCAGAAAGTGAAGAATGCAAAAACGGAAGTCGACGAAGCAGTCAAGACACTGTATATAAAATGTATGTAGCTAAAGAATTTGTAACCATAAAAAATCTAAAAAATGCTTGGTTGAAGAATCTGGAGATTTTTCACATTCAGTTTCTTCCCTAAATAGATTGTGCAAGGAAATAGGCTTCAAATGGCAATGTTCTATAACAGAATATGCATGCACAGAAATTGACTTAAAATTTGCTATACGCAGCAGGTTTTTAATGTAGCAGCTGACATATCTTTATTATATTTACATTTTACGACATGTTATGTTTTCTTTAACCTGTAAATTCAGTTTGATTTCATATAAGAGAATAAACCCGTAGCAACCTTGTTTTAGAAATTGGCATATGTCAGGATAACCTACAAAACGGAATGTCATTTATTTCCCTAAAATTGCATTTTTAAGAATCGACATACGTAAAATTACTAGATTATCACGTGACTCCGAATGGGTATAAATTTGACTATACTGCTAAAATGCTTCCAAAGGATATTCAGTTGTTTCTTGTCAAGTATAAAGGGAAACAGAGGTGTCAAGTGTCAACTAGAACCAACGAAAAACGTGTTGGACCATGTCATTTGTGTAGTGCACATAGAAATAATAAAACTACTAGGTACTTCGTACTGTAACAAATGCATGTCTTTTGTAAAAATCATAGTGAAAAGGTGACTAAATGCAATTCTTGTAAATACTCTTCCATGGATGTTGATTAAAGAAAACGTTATTAGATTAAGTATATTATCATTTTTTTGTTAATTTGGGTTACATTATTCCTCAAGAAATGCTGTTAGTTTAATTTTTCTCCAATTTTTAAATTTTTATTGAAATTCCGTTGTTACATTTCAAATAAAGAATTTAATTAAGGTCTAAATTTTTTTTTATCACATATATTAAAATAAAAATCATAATATAGTAAAAAAATATATAATTCGGGCGGTATTAAATACCGTGCGCGTCTGCTCAAGGGTTAAATTACACAAATCGAGACTGGCCGGAGTGGACGTCGAAGAAAAGCATACGAAAAATGTAGGGAAGCGGAACACACCACACACAGATTAGCCTGACCGCGGGCAGTAAACGGACAACATGAATACAATGGAAACGAAGGAGCCACGGACAACCGGCAACGCCGCGGACATTCCAGCAGCAGTTGGTCCCGCCCTGGGCTTGACATCACGAGTAGCTCATAGCAGTAAAATTAGAGTGCTTTATTAACCAGGCAAGCTTATCCCACTAGATTTTGTGTCACAGTGATTTTAGCGCCACGCCGTTGGCTGCGCTGACCGGTAACCGTGCATTCTGTCGTCTGTCAACCAAGCAAGACTAGAAACCATGGAGGTTAGAGAGGAGGAGATGGAACGAAATGCGCCGATGTCATATTGAAATGGCACTATTTTGTGTTGTCTAGTTCTTAGTGACCAAATTCCCCACTAGAGGCGCAAGTGTTGCAGTCTGGGCTTGTTTTTGCCGCGAATGCAATGGGAACAGGTGCAATTTTGATTAATTCATAGAGGAAACGCTAAAATTTCTCAGCTAAACGTTTATATTTACCATTCATATTTATCTTAAGCCCAGTTTTATGCATTATGAACATTGTTGGCTTGTTTAATTTTTATAAACAGAGTTTCCTAATAATATACAAACTGATTAAAAAAGAGCTGCATCTAGTTGCCTTTGAATTTTTCCACGTTAGTTTTTATGTGCTGGTATATTTTTTGTAGTTCTCAAATTATCCAGAATTGTGAATCTGTTTAAGTATTGACAGCTCTGGTTAGTTTGAGGACAATAAAGAATATAGCGTTACCTACAAATTCACATGCAAAGGAATTCGAAAGGCAGCTACATGTAGCTCTTTTTAAACCACTCTGTACAAATTAATGCATTGCATTCAAGGAACTAATTTCTTTTATGTAATATCAGTTATGAAGGTCGCGTTTGATGAGTACAACTCAGAATTATGTACAAAATGTGTAAGATTCTGATTCACATATAATCATTTTTGTCGCAGGTGCTGAACTTCTTCTATCTAAATTTCTCCAGGTTAACAGTTTAATTGATTTGAATGCATTTTTGAGAATAGTGGATACGTTGTAGCTAGCAACACTATTAAAGTAATTTAATTTGTGCTACTACTATATAATAGAAAATAAATGTACATACATATACGTTACAATGCATTTATAAAAACTTGTTACACAAAGAGTATATATCAAAGTTACACATTAATATTGCGAACGTTTAAATATCTTAGGTATTCTCGCATTGTCTGTAACTCGTCAGTAAACCAATTTACAGAATTTGGTCTATTTAGTATCTTAATCGTTTTACTTTTGAAGGAAGCTAGATATATTTCTTGTAGCAAATTTGTAAATTTTAATTTATCAAATTTTACATCAAGAACCAAAACTTTATAACAAAACCCCAATTTACTTACCTCATATATTTATAGAATTTATTTAGTCCCACTTTTATTATTGGTTTAACTGTTACAGTTTTTTGTTTGTTTGAGTATAACTCTTTTTAAAAATATATATAATTTCTCCACGATTGTAGTCTGCTAAATGAATATTAGGTCTGCGGTGTGTACCAAAGTACTAAGATTGGTTACAATATTGTCGATACAATTTTTACTTCTTGTAACAAGTGTGATGTGCATATTATAAGATAAAAGCAGGTCATTAAATTTGTTGTAGGAACTATCTGGCTTGTTAAAATTAATATTGAAACCTCTTAGAACCACGATGTCTTTATTTTTTGACCAAAGCATTTTTAGTGTTGCCGAAAACTTCTGTAGGAAAGTCTCACATTGTACCCCTCATGCAAAATTTTAATATTGGAAAACTAGGGTTTTCCAATCCATTTTTCCTATTCCACGCTGTCATACTTCCATTACCAGTTTTGCAACCCGGCACAAAACAATTGGACGACATTACAACACGTTTGATAACCGTAATACAGAAAAATTGTTAAATTTAAACGTAGTAAACACCGTAAGCATACGATTTTCAGCCACAAGTGGAACACTCACGCCGCGGTGACGTATAGCTGTACTAGAGAACTTACGACACGAAAAGCGGCAACTTTCGCAACAAATCGTTCCATCTCCTCCTCTCTAACCTCCATGCTAGAAACCGTTGGAGTACGTACTGCTCGATCCAGAGGAACACTGCACGCTGATTTAAATCTTGGTGCATTCCGTTACGATGCTAATTATAATTAGTCTTCATCCAAGTGTGGATATTTAAATCTATATACAGTGTGTAGGTGTTGTTCTGTGCTGTCTACTGTATCTGTCAGTTCTATTGAGTTCTGTCACTCGTCACTGTTGTTTGAACTAAAATACTATTAAAGTTTTCTAGTTTGAACCACGTGCGTGTTAGTTAACAGTGTTTCATGTTTCGATTTTGTCTACTTTCTTTTTATTTGTTTAAAAACCAATCTCTTTTAAGACGGTACAATTAAATTATATGATCGTTGTTTTTCCGACTTACCGTATGCTAATTGAAAAGTAACTAGAATTTGAATTTGCCGCCACTTCCAGTAACTCAAAATGGCGGACGAGCTTGCTCGTATAAATATAGTACCTTTAGTAAAATATTTTATTTGTTCCTCACTTGTAAACATCAATTTATCAAGTCACTGCATTCACCTTGAAAATGTTTCTTAACTGGCTAGCCAGAATTTTTTTTACTGGCTAGCCAGTTATATTTTACAAGCGTGCTCATAGATAAATGATAGCGTGCAAAGCCAGAGTTGTCTTCCTTAGTATGTGTCATATTGATTAATTTAGTTCCTTGTCAGTTTGACATTTTGAATAAATGGTGAATTTCTAGTTATTTACAAGTGAGGAACGAATAAAACATTCAACAAAACACGCGAGATAACCATTTTTACTGGCTCAAGGATATGACAGGCTCGCCTGACGGCTCGCCAGTCATCCCAATCCTATCGCCAGTAAAACCTGTTTTACCTGGCTTGTAATGTTAAATACTATTGGATCCATGACGTCACTAAATTCCCCAAGACCTAGGGATTTTAAATTTGTATTCCGTCACTGCTGTCGGTCAGCTGCTATTATCTTTGGGCCATTTGCGTTTGCTTATGAGTATACATTTTGCAGCAAGGAAACAAATATGTATAAATGTAATATATGCCCAAGAGAATATGGACGAATTTCTGGATTAAATAAACATTCGCGACAATCTCATTCTCAAAATACTTGTGTGGAATATGAATGTTTTCATTGCCAGCAAAAGTTTACAAACAAGATCAAGTTGATAGTTAATTTAAAAGTACACCAGAAGAATTTGCGATATAAAACTAAACGTTTGATGTGTTCGTTCGAGTGCAATATTAGGTGTTCATCATATGCACATCTCCGAAAGCACCTTACATGTGCGCATAATTTTCACTTAAATTTGCAGAAACAGGTATGTACATATTAAACAAATACTTACTTTTCATAGGGTACTAATAGATATTACAAAATTATAAATATTTTAGAATTTTTGGACTGAAAGGAAAATACATAAGAAAACATGAACATTATGTATGTGCAGGATACTGAAACGAAGTTACTTAAAAATGGGAGAAGAACGAATTATTTTGCATGCCATCGGTCCTATTCTAAACGAGTTGGAGAAAATAAAGAATTGAAGCGAAGGTCCAAAAATATTGGACCATACAAAATTGGCCGTGCTTGTTCGTCAACAATCATTGTTACACAAGTGAGCAATGAATATTGTGTTAAGTTTTATGGTAATCATGCTGGCCATGAATGTGAAATTGAGCGACTGAGACTGAATAATCAGGATAGAAATGTATTAGCAGGTAAATATAATTTTTTGGTAACGTCTAATTTTTTGGACAATATAAATAATAAAACAATCATTATGGGAGACACTGTGACAATAAAATAAGGGAATATGTTATAGGGAAGCTGTCAGAGGGTGTGTCAGTGCAACGGATTCTCAGTGATATTCGCGAAGAAAACATTACTGCTTTCAAGAGGATTCATCTTCTGGAAAAACAGGATCTTCGTAATATTGTGAGATATTTATCTTTAGGGTATTCTACTAAAAGACATTATAATGATGCAGTAAGCGTCAAATTGTGGGTAGAGGAACTAAAACAGACCAAAGGAAATCCTATCGTATATTATAAAGAACAACAAGAAATTGATTCCTTATTTAAAAATGACGTTTGTACTTATTATTATGACTGATTTTCAAAAAGAAGTACTAAAACAATTTGGCAATAATAAAATATGCATTGATGGAACACATGGATTAAACAGTTATGATTTTCAGTTATACTCTATAGTAGTTGTTGATGTGTATGTTAATGGATTGCCTGCTGCTTTTTGTTTTTCCAACAGAGCAGATGAAGAATTGTTTAAATTTTACTTTTCATGTATCAATCAAGCACAGGGACCACGCAAGTGGGGGGCAGAGGGGACCAAATCCCCCCCCCCCCATTAACCGGCGGGGGGATGCGCCCCCTCCAATTTTACTGCCTGGTAAAGAAGGTTTCTCTATGCTATCCTTCACAGAGCTTTGTTTTTTCTTAAATGAAAAAGCGCTTGTACGTAAGCAAAATTGTCGAAGAGAGCAGAGCATAAGAATATTTTTTAACACGCTTTTATGTTCCACCTGTATGTATGTATGTTTGTTTGTAACGAAATCTTTGAACGCGATTTTCACCCACTTCAAAACTTCATATTGAACTGAAACTTTGCACACTTATCAATGACCGATGACAATACAATAATTTGATAAGTTTGTCCCATTATCCTGACCAGGATCTTCAGGATCAACAATTTTTACCTTAAAATCATAAAATCCACTATACCGGCCGTATATAAAACTACAAGCTTATGCCAAATTTACCGACTCCCCGTCTCTTTACATTTATAAGAAGTAGGTAAATACAAAACAGTTAACTCGAAAACCGAAAAAAATCAAATACATACAAAGCCATTTTGACATAAATAATTTGTACTTTTTAGTTCGGTTTGCCATTAAAGCGTGTTTTTTAGTTTTTTAAACTATAATTTATTTGAGGCAGAAGCAGACGCAATCAAGACAGTGTGGCGGCGTGCATATGGAGAGAGATATATAACATGACCGTGTGCGGCAGCATTCTTAGGAAATTCGCTTCAAAGACGGTTGAGAGGCGCAATGTCTTTGGTATCGTTCAGTGAATTGCACGCCTAATAACGCGAAGCGTTTGAGGTAGTTTATTATTTGACCTAGTCAACTGTCATCTCTGTTTCGTCTTATAACTGCAGTAAATTGATCGGAGGAAGCCGGGGCCGGAGATTGAAGGAAGGGGGTGACCAAAGAAGTCCCCCCCCCCCCCCCCGTCATGGAGTACTTCCGCGGTCGCTGATCAAGCAATTAGTTGGTACTATAACTGCTCATATATTCATGTCCGACGATGCACCAGCTTTTTATAATGCCTGGGAATTTGTAATGGGCCCAGTATCAAAACGTTTATTATGTTCATGGCATATTAATCGTAACTGGATCTCTAACTTGAACAAAATAGTTGATACGCATAAAAGATCTTTAGTGTTTAAAACGTTACAGGTACTAAGGAATTAAACAGATAAGTTTCATATAGAGCTTAGTACATTTCTAGATTATTTAAAAAGTGATATTGATACTTATTGGGCCCATTGTTTTAGAATACATTTGGCTATAAATACTAACATGTTTTTAGAAGCCTTCCACAAGAAAATTAAGTATTGTTATTTAGATGGCAAACAGTGTAAGCGTTTAGATAAAAGTATTAATGCGTTAATGAATTTGTTACAAGACACGATGTATGACAGAGTAATTAAATTGTGCAAAAACAAGAGAACACATAAAATAGGTAAAATACAGAATGCACATAGCAAAAGTAGGTTTATTACTACAGCTATGATTTTAATTTTTGAAGAAAAAATTCATGGCTGGTAAGTTCTTCAAAAGATGCTGATCATAAATACATTGTAAAAAAAATTGTCAGAAAATGGTTTACAATCTTGCATGTTGCGGTACACAGAATGTAATATATGCATTCATATGTTTAAGTGCTGCTGTATTGATAATCTAATTTATTTTAATATTTGTAAGCATATTCATGCATGTGCAAAAATGTATGCAGTTGGTTCTAAAGAACACAATGAAAGTATCAATACACAAGAAGTAATGAATATGTTATTAGCATCTAACGAACAAGATTGCAGTAATTCTTGCAGCAATCGCAATAGTTCTTATAAGAAACAAATTCAAGTTAAACTGGATTTAATTTTGGGATATAAATTAAAAAGTGAATCTGGACGAAACAGGTTTTTTAAGTGTGTAAAAAAACTAGATAATGTCATTTCATACATGAATAGCATGCCTAATTTTGCATCCAGTAGTGTTATCAGTAGTAATGTTAATATAAGAAAAAATTTAGAAACCCAAAAAAGATTATTTTCAACTAAGAATAAAAGGAAGGGTCACAAAAATAGGGATGTGCTTTCACAAACTCAAAAACATGTCATTAGAAAAGCATTATTAGAAAAAATGATAATGTACTCAATATTCATAGTGGTTTGGATCATACATATCCTTAAACTTCAATGTAAATATTAAATAAAAAATTGAAGCAAGCCAATTCTCATTTTAAAAACTTAGACACTTCATTCAATAAAGGATTTTTTACAATAAAAAAAAATAACGGATTTTCGACTCGTGTTGTTTAGAAACTTGTATACTATTTCTAAAAATAATTGTGAATTATAAGTGTCGATGTTATTTGTGGTAGTTACTTTATATTTTCACAAAGTTATAAGAACAAATTAAAAGCAAATCCGATTTCACCAAATTTCTTTATTTTATACTAATTACAACCCATCATAAGATCGATACCTACTTGCCTGAGTTGGTTGCTTCATAAACATTTTATTTAATACTCAGTTCTCCAGCTAATAATAAGGAAGCTGAAAAATAACTTTTATCACAGTTACCATTTATCACTATTAAAACCACAGATGAGAGATTAAAACAATATAGCTCCCACAACCCGTTCACAATAATTTCAGTAGTCTAATTTTACTAATAAGAGTAGGGGAGAGGGTGGACCATTCGGCCAGTTTGCAAACTTTGGCTAAAAATTTCCAAAATATTTTAAAATCATGCGATTTCTTTAAAGTAGTTTGCAGTTTAAACATATGTGAGCATACTACAGGATAAGAGAAACTGAAAAAATAAATTTACTAAAATATGTACTCATTTGAGGGCCGAACCCTTCCCAACTGGAGGTAGATTTGGCCAGTGGCTGGGGTAGATTCGGAAGCATTTAAAACATAGATTTAAAAATAATTTATTGTCAAATTTATCTATACAACAACCTAGAAAAGTTAACAAAAACAAAATACAAGATTCTATATAAAAAACAACTAAAATAAGGCACACAATTGCATAAAAAAAGCTGCACAAGAAAAATGGAACACTATAACGAGCTTTATCTAACATCAAGTCCACGAAAATCATAGTTGAAGCAAAAAAGTGACTGTGTTCTTATTCTCCCAGGCTTATTTGGTGCTTACAGCTTTGCAGCTGTATCTTCTTTTTGTATGACACTAATATCTTCCACAGCTGGAAAGCAAAAATTGGTTGAGTTTCCACGTCGTGCCGCCTTAAAAACTTAATTTGAAATTCTTCATTTTTAATTTCCATAATTTGTCCAATATCGTAGCAAAGATCTTTGTTTAGTTTTCTAAATTTAACCAGGACGAAATCGTTCAAAGCAAAATCCTCATTTTCTTCTACGTTCTGTAAAGGCATGATTGACTCATCATCGTCCGATGAATTCATTACTTCTATATTTATATCAGAATTACTGGTTGAAGTTTCAACAGCCTTATTCTTTTCATGAGAAAATACTTTTCCTTTCACTGTCTTGGTTTTGGTTAAGCTCTTCCTTCGTTGGCGTTCCAACTCAATATTTTGTTTTAAAATCAGTTCTGGAGTGTCCGTGTATATTTTTGACTTGCTTTCTCGCTTTCTTTTCCTGATTTTTTCTTCTCTCTTTGCTTTCGGAAAGGGTCTGATTGTTTCTAACAAGGTTGAGTCATTATTTACGTTTTTAGATGTTGATGGTTGAGGGTCGTCTATATTTTCCACTGCTTGCATTTCCTCTCTAATGGGTGTTGCTTCTCTTTCAACAATTCTCACCATTATCCCATCTTCATTTGTACTTCTTCTTGGTTCTTCCCTTTCGGTTACCGAACTGGGTGCAAAATCGACGTCAGTAAAAATAAACCTGTTTACTGGCCAAATGCCTGTACTTCTGAAGGAGCTTATTATATTTGCAGGAGTAAACGAATTGAGAAAAGCTGTATTGGCAAGTTCCGCAATGTTCCTGATTGATATTACTTGGCCAGGATTACTCAGCATCCACTCATTGAATGCTATGGCAAGTTTATTTTTGAATGGGCCGTAGATACCTACATCTAAGGGTTGCAATCTGTGTGTCGTGTTTTTTTTTAATATAGAATAAACCAGCTCAACATACAGTAGGGGAAAGGGTTGTACCTTGGGACATTTTTTACTTTTTTAATTATTGTACAGACATCTTTGGTTCAAATGCAAAAGCTTTTTGGCCCTGAAGAGGCTACAACTGTAGGCAGTTGCTAGCTGACAAACATTGTTGCTATCACCAGTCCGTATACCACTACTAATCGTTTAATCAGTTGGTGATTTTGAACATTTGAATATCATATCTTTTATTATTTGAAAATGAACCAGGACTTGGGTTATAAATGTGTTTTATTATGAAATTAGGTTAAACATAATTATTAGGTATTGAATACATGTCATTTCAAATTGAGATCTTGGGGGAATAAAATATTAAAGGAATGAAATCCGCGACGTATCGTTGGAGTTGGCAATACTTTCACTATATTGCACAGATTAACACTGCTGATATCATCGACGCTGGGGAATACAAAATGAGTTCTTTGCTTCCTTAGAAATTTTATGATCATTTCTGGTTCAGTCTTGTCTTGTTCTACTACTAATCCATCTCCTGTAGCTCTACCGGATATTTTAAACTTAACTAGAACCCAACTGGCTTTGGAGTAAATCAGCGGACCTTCGTTAGGTGGAAAGAAAGAAGAAAGAGAGAAATACTCATCTTCGGAGCTAGAATAGAATCGACTTCCTCCTGAGCTGTCGCCGAGCTCAGGTAATTCCTCATCAGAAGAAGACGACGAAAATTTCACAGCTTTTTTAGCAGCTTCTTTCTTCTGGAATAACGTGCCCTTCCTACTCTTTTCCTCTTCAATTCTCTGCTTCTCTGGCGTGTCTGTGGCAATCATACACTTCCCAGGTTTTCGTCCTCTACCACAGGATTTCCTAGGTGGAGCTCTGGGAAATGGACGAATTTGTTCTGGTTTAACAGCTGTAGATGGTTGAAATGCATCACTTGTCGAAGGTATCTCTTCTGATTGCTCTGTGATATTTTCCCTCTCTTCAAGTGCATCTGGCAATTGTAATTCAGCTGCTGCTGCTGCTGCAGGGTATGGCCTGTTTGTCATTTCAGCAGGCAAGAACTCGTCGTCTCCGAACACTTCTGCGTTGAACGGCCATATACCGACAACCCTGAATCCCGCGGTGATGTTATTTGGAGTGAATGCCAGAGGGAATGCTTTTCCCAACAATGCTGAGACATCATAAATCGAAATCGGATTTCCGGGATGGCTAATCATCCAATCCTTAGCAGCTTTGTTATAATAGGCTTTAAGCGGGCTAAAGACAGACCGGTCCAATGGCTGGAGCTTGTGGCTGGTGTGGGGTGGGAACGTCAGGAAAACTATTCCATTTTCTTTCGCCAAATTAATCGCTTCTAACGAAAGGTGGCTTTCGTGATTGTCCATAATGAGGAGGACTTCATTGCCACGAGAAGGCTTTGCCATAGAGATAAAATGTTTGAGATATTTCACAAATAGTTCTGCATTGGACCAACCACTAGAAGTTGCCATACCAAGGGTAACGGGTGGTGCATTGTTGATCATGTGTTCCTTGTAATGAACACGAGGAAATATGATGGCTGGGGAAATAAACGTTCCTGCAGCATTTATGCTAGCAATCATTGTAATGTTGATTCCACGTTCTCCTGAAGTAGCTGCTCCAATTTGTTTGGCCTTTATGTCACCAATGACCCGTGACGGTTTGTGAACTGTAGAGCAACCTGTTTCGTCAAGGATCCAGACGTTTTGAGGTTGTAGGTTGTACCTTTCATAGATTTCTCGAAGTTTTCCAAATAATATTTCAACATTTGGTTTGTTGAAACAGGCCATTCGACCTAGGCTTGTAGACTCCGGTTGTCGAAGAGATATTCTGTTTTTATATGAATTACGAAAAGTTCGGTACCATTGTCTCCCTGCTGATCGATGTTCATTCCAATTTTCTGGATACTTGATATTGTTTGCTTCGGCATACTGGAAAGCTAATTTCTTCATTTCGTCCACGGTCAAGCCAAAGTTCCACTGCGCAGCCTTTAAAATATATGGAAGAAGTTTTTCTTCTTGGTCACGGGTGAAGACCTATTGTGTAGCATTATTGGCTTCTTATTTGAAATCAGTTTGACCAGACAACTTGTATTTTTTTAGGTGCCTACCAATGGTGCTTTTTGACAAACCATAATCTCTCGCTACTTCTCGTAGAGACCGTTTGTTTGTGATAACATCATTGGCAGCTGCCTCCATAATTTCTGCATCTGGTTTCGCTCTCTTTTTCCCTGTTGCACTTCTGCCCATCTTTAAAATTGCACAAACTTTAGTTAAATTGCAGATGAAGTAGTTGGTTGTACCTTGGGACACGTCCTATGGTACAACCAGAAAAGTGTCCTAAGGTGCAACCAAGCACACTTTTGACAAAATAAATTTTCTAACCTCTAATTAAATCTACTTTTTAATAACTTTTTGCATAGGCTGTGTGCTTAAACAATCCTGCTGCAGTACTACGAAGAATAATTCCAATAATGATGCTTACCTTGTTTGTATACGTTCTGGAAGTTGCAGTGAAATTTTACTTTCAACGTACGAAAATGATAATCTGACTGTTGACGCTTCGAGCAATGACTGACACTAAAATGACTTGGTGGGCAAACAAAGGATAGGGTTGCCAACATAATATGTAATTCTGAGAGTTACCGCTAGAGTGGTTGAATTTCGAGAGCAACTGTCCCAAGGTAAAACCGTCCCAAGGTACAACCCTTTCCCCTACAATTGTAACATGTTACAATCGTACCTCTCAACCTTGTTACAATTGTACTACACCGGGTTTTTTTTTCAAATTTACCGCTTCCCGTAACTATGCGATAATCTAACCTCAAATCAGTACGAGCACATTGTAGCCTAATATGTAAGCAAGGCATCGCAGTTCAGTTGATTATCATATTCTAACACATATATCTACAATACGAAAACAATTAACAATTCCAGATTTTACTTACGTGCCTTAAAAACACAAAAACTCCACCAGCTCTTATCAACAGCGATGACCACTAACAAACTTTTCGCGGGTTGTCGGTGACCGTGAACAGCAAATATGTGCAGTGTTGCCGATAGTAAAACGTTGTTAAGAAACCGATGGTGATAGGTGTTACAATTGTACCGCGTTACATTCGTACTCACTCTCTGGAATTAGTATCACTTGCGTGCAGGGTTTCACTGTCTTCATGTTCCGGTGTGATGATGCAATCTTCTATTCCACTCACGTCAGAGCTGCTTCCATCCGAACCAATATCCGACATAACCTCAAAATCTGAGAGGTTCTCTAATTCGCGTTCTAAATCGGAATCTGTCAAATACTGCTTAGCAATTGTTGAATGATTTGTTTTCTGTAATTCTTTGCAAGAAATTAAGAAGGGTCCAACGGATTTTTCATTATTTAAAACACCGACAAGTAAATTAGCCATATGTGGTCCACAGCTGTCCGTGGTTTCATCCACAAATTAGTGATTTGTGGTTTCATCTACGCTGATCAAATTGTGATTGTGTCATATGCTTTGCTTTATTTGTTCAAACACGTTTGTGTAAACTTGATCCAAATAGTTCTTCCTCAACAAACTCTCGCTCGGAATTTCTCTCTTGCAATATTTAAAAAAAAAATTGTAGTGTACATTTTCCAATTTTTTTAGAGGAATATTACCTGCGATCATTGCACCGCAAAGATCAAAAGCAAATATTTTCTGATCATCAATTTTGGTGGTTAATGCTACTGATTCTGGTAGCGTTCTCTGCTTACTTCCACATTTATTCTGTTTATGAATAGCTGTTTGTATATGTTGAATTACATTATATTTCTTTTCAGCGGAAATCTGTAAACGTTTCATTAGCTCCTATTAAACTTAAAAATTAATTTCGACTTACCGTTTTCATACACAATCTGCAGAAAATTTTATTGTTTTCTATTGTTAGTTCTGGATAATTTTGTATCCAAGTAGAAGGTAACCCCTTATCTTTAACTTTCGGCATTTTAGTTGTTGATGCAGTGCACTCAAACAAACTATGCCTGTTTATATAATAAATTTAAAAAATTTAGGGCACGATACTTAAAATAAATTAAAAATAAGCCAAAACGAGTACCAAAATGTTAAAAAAAAACGTTAAGTAAGCATCCATGCAAAGAATATGAAAAATAAGCAAAATAAAAGTAGTGCCAAAGGCTTGACTTTTTGTGAAACGCTTAAATTCAAAAGCATTTGGAACTGCTTATGTTATAAACAAATAAGCAAAATGCCAGAAATCCGCGCTCTACTTATGACCGTCGATAAGTAGTACTGGTCTAGTTATATTCTCTTTATCCAACCACTTGTGGACTCCATTGGCTACGTACTCATAAAATACATCGCCTCTCATCCAACCACTCAGATTTTTCCATAAACCTCCACTAGGTAAACTATCTACAACAGCTTTCGGTGGCCGAATGTATGGGAAAACCACCATAGGATACACTGTGCTTCCACTAGCGTTAAAAACCAATAACACAGTTATTGTTTCCTTTTCAGTACCCCGTTTGTGTTCATACAGGTTTTGCCAACCAATCAGAACACCGTATTTTATATCTCCTGCCTAAAGTTTGCACCTCTTAAAAAACAGTCTTTGGGCACATTGAGAAGGAGGTTTCATCGCCGTTTAGCATTCTGGACGGATCTTTTAAAATATCAGCTACATTATTCTCAGTCAAAAAATGTTTTAACTCTGTAAATCATTTTCTTATGTATTGCTCTGTTATTACGCTTCTGGCAACTGTTAAGTTTTCGGTATCTCTAAATGAAAGTTCTTTATGCCTTTTCAAGAAGGCACGATACCATTTTTCTCCTGGTCTATTGCTCTTGAAAGGTGTAGAGCGTCCTTCCTTAACAACAATATTTTGAACGGTATCTAATAAATTACATTTTTTTGTTGAAATCCACACTTTGCTAATTCGCACAGCCATTTGACTAATTGATTTTCTTCGTCCGTGGTAAGTACAGTACTTGGGACCATTTTCTGGTCGGTCTTGTATAGTTGTTTTGGGGACGTTAAATTTTCGACTAGCTTTTCTTATGGAGAGATTGTTTCCTCGAATGTCTTTCAGAGCATCTATTAGTGCTTCCTGGGAATACTGATGTATTGCTCTTTTTCTCAATGTTGACATTTTTCTAAGGGTACTCAAGAGTATTAAAAAGACTATAAAACTATCTAGATATATTCTTGAGTTCACGTTAATAAAAATAAAATAAGAAACAAAAAGCTAGTATTTTTGTTGGTGGACGAGTACTGGCCAGTCGCTAGCCAGTAATCGGCCAGATAACAATACAAGCGGCCGACTATTGGGTCTAGGTAATTTTACAGCTAACTTAAACTAAAATTGGGAATTTGTATAATATTCTTTATATACCGTGTGTCCACAGGAGGACGCACCATAGGGATAACCTAATAGAATAGAAAGATCGGGTAATTCTGTGATCGCCGCAACGCTAAAACGTTGTTTTCTAGCTTCTGACTCGCCCCTGTATGAAACAAATGTTACTTGTGACATTTTATATGTGTGATTTAATGAGATTTGATATTGTTGTAAATGGTACAAGAAAAGGGACGGTGCACACAGCATTGGTGGATATTTATATTCTATTAGCATTATTTTATCTCTACGGTGCGTACTACTGTGGACAATGAGATTTGATATTGTTATAAATGGTACAAGAAAAGGGACGGTGCACACAGCATTGGTTGATATTTATATACTATTAGCATTATCTTATCTCTATGGTGCGTACTCCTGTGGACACACGGTATATGGAACATACGGTCGCAAAATAAGTAGTCGGACGCGTGGTCGACTATAGAATTTGCTTATAATCTGGTTGACCAATACTCGGCCATCAGAAAATAGTATGATCCGTTACTTTTACTGACTTTTTGAGGTTATATTCATATCGGCAAATGTTTAAATAATGATTAAAACGCATCAGATGTAAAATCATACTTCATAAAGGGTAAATATGGCCTAATATCACATGCTTCTGAAGTAGTCAAAAACAAAATTTTACTTACCAAACTTCGGTCACAACTACACCTTCAACTGTTAGGCAGTTGAAAACTAACAATTTTGAGGGTATGTTAAAGGAATTTTTAAAATGCGCGGGTGGCGCCATTTCTCCGGATAGCCCCATTCCCCCGGTCAACCCTACTTGGGGTAGGCTTGCCACCCACATTTTTTTTTTCAAAAAACTTGTCAGTTTGTGAAATGTACTTATGTCAATATTATTTTTAAACTGAAGCATAGTTTTTAGCATTGAATAATGTGCCCATAACGAAGAAGCAAGTATTCTTGACTTTTCACTAAAAAATACCAGCAAAGCGTCTTCATTAAAATTTTCAATCTTTTTCTGAGGGCGTCATTTTAAAAATACCTCATATTGCTGTTGGTATATTTTTCTAGATTTAGAAGGTAACAGTTCTTGTAAAACCTCTTCGGCGGCCTTTTCTAAACGAAATTCTTCACCACTTCTTCACCACTTTAGACATCCTTGCTTACAATAAAATGGCGACTTTTAAAATCAATCTTGTTGATAACGGTAAATTTATGTACACAACATTCTTAATGAAATTCGTATTTAAAATTAAATTGTAATTGTCAGTTTCCAAATTGACAGATTCAACATTTTTCAAATGTTTGATGATAATGTTCCCAAAATTGCAAAAAACAGCTTATATTACAAGGGATTAAAGTGCCTAAATCCGTTGAGTGATTATTTCCTTCGGGTCCTCACGAAATAATATTCACTCACAGGATTTAATGATGCAATTTAGTCCCTCCTGATATAATATACTGTAACTGATTTTGCGGTAGATACATTCACTTTCTTGGCATTTTTTTTCTTTTTATCATTCTTTTCGTTATTTTTACATACCAACTCTCGTTGCTGTGACCTACTGCTAAATTTTCGTGGGCATTGACAGGACATCGAAACAATTCCTTCTGGAAATGCAACATCTGGATGCTGCAGCATGTGAACATAATGAACGAATTTAAAACTTTTAAGAAGCTGAATTTGCGAAAGCAAAGCAGTGTTAGGTTTTTGAAAATTAACGTTTGTAAAATGAAAAATCATGACTTGATGTGTAGAAACTTACGTAAATCCTAGATGGACAGACAACTTTACTAGCACTAATCGAAGACCTCTGACGCCCGATCTTGAGGCTGGGTTATCTGTAATTTTAAAATGGTTGAGTGAAATAAAAAGTTCTTTGAAATATAATGTCTGTACAATAAATAAAGCGGTATATATTTTAAATAAGATACATCTGGAGCAAATGAGGGACCCGCTATTGGCACATTAAAATTAGGAGTTGCTCTGCTGGAAGACGAACTATGACCGATCCGTGGTTTTAATGCAAGCAATTGATTTCTCCACTGGAAAAACAGAATTTAAACTGAAAATAAAGGATTTTTCTAAAAATGCTACTTCTTAATTGCAATGCTACGATTTAAAATGTGCACGTGCTTCTGAAGAAGCTCGGTTTCAGTCCCCGTAGATAATTGATTTATTATTAACCAAGATTCTATCGTGGATTTGGAAGTGAATGAAAATTTTAAATTATGTGTTATACGTTTGGCAGTACTGAAGTGTATTGTCAGTCTATGTCAAATTCGAGATTAGTAGGTTAGGTTTTATTTGTTCTTTGACACAGACTGACGTAAAACGTATAAGGTCCAGCATATGATACCCTTTAATTCTACCTATAGCTCGTTCAACATGTATACGAGCTCTTGCAATGTTTCTTGTTTGAATTACTTGGTCTTTAGCATGATGTAAAAAGAGTATGGTGTCCAGCGCGCAGCGAGTGAGTGAGATCATACTGTCCCGCTTCTGCTGTTGACGTCACGTTGGGAGCACGCTTTGGAATTAAAATAATAATACCATGAATATTTCAATTTCGGATCGTTTATTTGTTTAACTGACGAAATTGACGGAATTCAAATGATAATAATACCATGCATATTTCAATTTCGGATCGTTTATTTGTTTAATTGACGAAATTGACTGATTTTTATATAATAATTAAAAATTAATAGGACAGAGTAACAACAATAGACGTACGAAAATTGCTCCGATGCTTAATAAATTGCAATGGCTCAGCATTAAACATCGAATTTTCAATATGCTAATGTTAATTTCAGGAAGGTCAGCCTTATAAATGCCCACGCACCTACAGAGGACACTGAAGTTGTTCCATACTTTTCACACTATTGCTGCTGTTTGAATATCCATCGAAGACTATAATATAATAGTATTTGGGCCAAAATGTTTCTGTACATAATGTACATAAGTTGTACAAGTGGAATTAAAAGAATTATTTTGATGACAGACAACTCTATGTAAGAGAAAGCCACCGTCAATTATATAAGTTGCATTTTCAAAATCAGGTCGAGAATGGTTCAAAGTTGCGATTTCCTCGAATTATTTCATTTTGGGAACATTGTTGTCTTAATATTGTACGAAAAGGATCTTTCGATTCAGCGCATGGTTTATTTTTACATTTCAGACCTCAGATTAGTTGTGGAACTCGGGATTTCTGTAGTGTTATCCTTCAGATCAACGTTCATGGCGAGTTTTCGCAGCAACGGTCGGTCCTACAGAAAAAAAAAACTACCAAGTACTTTTTTGTACAGAATTTTGTGCCCTTGAAGTTCTCTGTTCAATGTCATATACCTAAAGTCAATAGAAAACAAGATTAAAGCGAAAAACCAATTTTTCCACATCTGCTCCATATAGCTCACGAAGCTCAAGGTCAATCAAGGGTACTATTCGGAAACACCAAATAAAGGTGTACACAAAAATTCAGCTCACTTTGAATTATTCCGAAGTTTCCCGTAAATTTGTCTAATTTGACTGGACTATAATGCTCCCAATTTCAACATGCTCCCAACGTGACGTCACTGCGCATACCGGACGAAATCTAGTCGCATCCGTAGCACACCATACTGTTTTTACATCATGGTCTTCAGTAAATTGCGGCTGCAGTAAAAATGGTGGTGTATTTACAGATACGACGGCCGGTAAAATATCTGTGATCAAAAACCCTTTATCTGCTAAAATCAATAATCACCTTCTTCAAAAACTTCTAAAATACCACAGTGCCCTACGATGTTGATC
>CALNHX010004881.1:0-118026 GCA_940337035.1 Agriotes lineatus | reverse complement strand
AGAATCTGGGTGTTTAAGTAGCAAATTATTATAAAAACTTTCTTTTAAAAGATTTTAACAGACTTCTCTTGTACATCTTGCTATTTCTATTCTTTCTTGAGTAATTCAAGTAAGGGGACTGTTAAATCTGAGTATTTTGCTATAACCTTCTTACAGTAGTTCAACATTCCTAAGAATCTTCTTAATTCATTTATATTCTTGGGCCTGGTAATTTTTTTATTAGTTTTATCTCATCTTCACTAATACTAACTCCATTTCTGTTTATTATATAACACAAGTAAATAACTTCATCTTAAGAAGAAACTTACAATTCTCTGTTAAGTTTCAAATTATATTTGCTCAACTCGCATAATATAATATTTAAATGCAACATGTGCTCTTTTATACTGTCACTGTATATTAAAATATCGTCGATAAAATGAAAAAAAAATTCCTCAAATTTATTTAAGGTTCTTTGCATTGCCTTTACTAATGCTGCACATGATTTAGATAATCCAAATGTAACTACCTTAAATTGAAATATTTCTCCTTCTACTTTAAAACCGGCGTACTTCCTAGAATCTTCATGTAAATTAATTAACCAAAATGATTTTTTTAAATCTAATTTGAAAATATTCGTTTATTATGACACCGAGACATAATCGAAACCTGGAGTTTTTTTTTCATAACTATTATAGGATTAATATATGAAGTAGAGCTTCGTTCAATTATTCAATTTTTTAACATAGCTGGAATTTCTATTCTAAACTGATTTCTAAATGTATATTGGTATTGGATATGTTTTTACTGAAAAAGTTTTTAATTTTTGATTTCCACTTTATGATCATACCTAATCTTTAATATTTGTAGCTTGGTTATTCACAAGATTAACATTAACTTCTAACATCTTAATTATTTCTTCCTTAAATTCCCTATTCTGCTTTCCTATTTGCTCTTCTTTAATTAATTCATTTAATATAAAATTATTTATTATTATCTCATCGTTTATAGTATCCACTTTGATATACCACTTAATTCTTTCTTTTTCGATTACCATACATTTTTCCTCTACATTAATCTTCACTTTATTCTGTTCTAAGAAATCCATTCCTAAGATAAAATTCATATGTAACTCTTTTACTATCAAAAATCTTGTTAATACTATTATGTTTCCCATCATAAATTCTATAATCACAGCTTGGTTTGAAATAGAAAATTTCTTATTGATGCCGAATTTAATTCCACATGAGAAATTTTGAAAATTTGTTTTTCAATTACACTTTTATTTGCTAAAACTACTTGTTCCCCAACTAAAGATATCTGGGCACCTGTATCTAATAATGCAGAATAATATTTATTGTTGAAATTAATTAGTACAAATGGTAAAATTGTTTCCTTTTCTAAAATTCGATCACTCATACCTCCTATAATTGTTGTTATTAATCTAAAATTAATTATATAATTGACTTTTTTTTTGCTAGATTGTGCTTCTTCTGAATATACATTCAGCAGTTCTTGTTCTTCCTTTAGTATTGATTGCCTGTATTCAGTATAATTTATTCTTCTTGGGTAATTGTTTCCATTCCTAAAATTATCTTCTCTTTGCCTGTTTGGAGTTGTTTCTTTTCGTTTTTGGTCTTGTCCAATATTATTTCTGTTTTTATAATTATATGAATAATTAGGTCTATTACTATTATAATTGCTGGAGTCCTTAAATCGTTTATCTTACCATTGATAATTATTATCATACCTTTACCTTTTGAAGTTTTGATTAGGTACCTCCAAATCTATTCATGTTATTGTATCAATATTGATTCCTATTGTAGTTGTTTGTTATCAATTTTCTATAATTATTTGTTACTTTCCAAGTATTTACCGCAGTATCATAATTTCTTACAATCACCATGAAATTTTTATATATTTTATATTCTCTACTGCTACTGCTCGAGAAATTTACAAATGCTTTGACAAATGTTATATTATTTCTTTTTCTAATATCTCCGGTGTTAAATATCTTGCTTTACTGAATTGTTCTAAAATATAGCTTCCTCTTGATCTTTTGTTAATTGCATATTTTCCCATTGTTATATAAATACTCTCTAATTTGAGATTGTTGAAAATTACCCCAGTATTGTTGCATAATTTTATTTCTAAATTCTTCATACGGAGTACAATTTTGTTTAACCAAACATGGCCACATTTCAGCGTCCATTTTAAAGATTATTGCACCAATTTCATATTCTTATCATTTTGATTTTTAGTTAAATCATCCATTTTCTGTAAGAAAAACATAGGGAATTCGTTTCTTCTACCTTCAAATCTTGGTACATTTCCATTATTGGTACCCAATTATTTATTTGACTAAATAATTGTCCTGTCATATTATTTTGCATTTGACCAATCTTGTCTACATTATGTTTTATCTTCTCTTCGAGCTGGTCATCTCTTATTCTACACTGGTCAAAATTTTCATTTGTACCTCCAATTTCTCTTCATGTTTATTGTGTTTAATGACTATTGTATTTTCAGTGTCATTCATTTTCTCTCCACATCTTCTAATGTGTTCCTTTACAAATTAGTCAATATTTTGAATTTCCTCATGCTGTTTTTGACATTTTTCTTAAAACTTCTGCTCTTGTTTACTGATTTTCTGTTCTAATTGTTGTTTGTTCAGATTCATTTTCTCTTGCAAATTCTCTTCTAATTGTAAAATTCTTTGTTTAGTTTCTTGTTAACTCTGTTAGACTTCTAATCTGCTTTGTGCTAACAATTGTCTATCTTCCTCTTGTGCTTCTTTCTGTCTCTGTAAGAACTTTTCAACTTCTTCTTGTCTTTCTGCTACACCCTTCTTCCTATTTTCTTCTTTATGTTCTTCCTGCCGTTGTAGCATTTGCCTCATCATTGCTATCAATGGCATATGTTCGTCTTGTTTCCTGGTTGAAACTTTACCAGTTCTTGTTGCATCGTCTTTCATTCTGCTTACTTCTTCGGAACTTACCTCTTCTGTGATCTCCATTTCTGCTCGTCTTGCTTCTACTTCTTCTCCTGTTTGTTTGCTTTTTGTAACCCTGTTTTCTGACATTTTATAAATAAATACAGACCGACCTGAATTACTTTATTAAACTAATATGCCCCACTACCCTGTTAAATTTTTCTAATTTGACAATATGCCCTAGTCTCTATTCTGACAGTAGGATTCCTGTTTTTAAAATTATTTTAACGCCCCACGTTTTGGGTGACATTTATTGTTGTGGTCTTAATGCTTTTATTTTTTAAATTTAAATTTACTTTTATTCTCAGGATTTTATCAAAATTGGTTCTAACTCTTACCTTTCTGTCCACAGCTTCAGCATGCATTTGTAATAACTTGTATTCTTGGAAAGCACTGAAGGGCGCTTTTCTGCAGTGGGGGGTATCCTATATTTTCTTTTTTGATTCGTCAATTTCGGTAAAAATGATCAAGGTGTCAGCACCACCTTCTGCCTGAATTACTTTGCAGCCAGCTTGCTGTAAGTGTACCATGATGAGAGCAATCAGTTGCATCTTGTTCTTACTCTTAGTTAGAAATTCTGCTTGTCCAAGAGTGACATCAATTGCATCTTCCGCTTTCACTTCAACATGTGTGGTAGTGGATGATCTGCGCAAATGTTGTTCGTCTTTTGTGCTGGGTTCTTCACTATAACCATCTGGTCTCCCCACTTCCCTGAACCGTTTATATAATACACTTGGAGCGAATATTACGAGTTCATAGGCGTTCATGCTTTTTTTTGCAGAACAGAAAAAGTTACATCTTACCCCCTCCATATCTCCGTAATTCTTTACTGGAGCGCAAAAATGCATAAGACCATTTTTATTGAAAATAAAATTTAGATTAATTTTATATAAGATAAATTTTGCGCTAAATCTCATAGTTAACGTGATATGTTCGAAAAACTGTTAAAACCTACCATTTTACCACCTTCCCACCCCCCTCCGCCTAAACCCGACGCGCAAGGTCGTGCAACTTTTTACCACTTACTAAGAAGGGAGTACTGAATAGGTTGCAGCAGGGTAGAACTTTTTTTTATGTTTGAGTTTTGACAATTTTTGAGCTATCTTTACTGTACTAAATGCATTTTTATACAGCCTAGAAATTCACATCCATTCACACCAGCGTATCGAACAGAACCCGTACTTGTACTCGGATATTCGATGTTTCAGCTGTAGTATTTGTGTTCATCCTGGAAATCCTTGATCGCCCATCATAAGTATCGCTATATTAGCACGACATACAATTGGTGAGAAATCAACACTATTGCAATAATCAGTTACACAATTTCATTATTTTGAAATGGGAATATTAGAAGATGGTAATTTATTCTTTATTGGTAAGATGTGTTTTGATGACACAGACAATACCACCATTATTTCTTACAAGGACGGAAATAATTGGTGAAAAATCATCATTATTGCAATAATCTGTTAATTTCTTCATATTAAAATAGAAATATTGAGAGATGGTAATTTATTCTTTATTTATAGGATGTTTTTCTGTGACACAGGCAATATCAGCATTATTTCTTGTAAGGACATAAAATCAGATCTTTGATTTTTAAGGCAATTACAATTCCAATTTGAGGCTTGTGAAGTTTTTTATTTGTTTCATGTATGGTGCAATCGTTTGATGGATTCTAGGATTTAGGCAAAAAAAGTTTGGATTGGTATTGCTAAGGTTCATATTGACGTTGGTTAATACATTGCTGTGTATAGGGATGAATGTAATGTTTCATGTTGTATAAGCATGCGATCTTATCGGCTGGCCGGTAGGAAAAGGAATCAAATCTAGGGTCTGACTGCGTGTTGTGGAGAAGTAAAAAAACCATTATTATTTCGTTCAAGAAGGCTGATAATTATCTGTGAGATGACTTACCTTTAAATGATTCACATTACTCCAGCTAGCTCTATTATGGTTTGCAGTTGGGTATAAAGAAATGTGGGATTTTATTATACTTCCCCTTCTCATATAGGGTTATACTATTTAGAATAAATAAACAAAGATTGGGCGCCAAGCATTTTAATTATTGCTATCTACAATTTATGGATTTAATTGTATTTGGCTTCTCTATTATTCATTCACAAACAGTATATATTCTTAATGGAACCTTACTTGCATAAATTTGAGAATTGAAATGCTATTACTGTTATAGTATTCTACCTTATATCTGGTAAGTAACCAGTACTAAAGAAGATTTATTGATCTATACAATAGTTTATTTATGTTTAAGTTGAAGGTTGTAATTTTGGAGCTCCATAATCTATTAAATTGTCCACCGTAGTTGCTAATTGAACGTTAATTTATTGTATTGATGTGTCGGTTCCATATAAGTACCTTTCCTAAGATAACTTCTGCATCCTATCTCTAATTATTCAACTTTTATGTGCTTTCAATTCTTATTACATGTTTTATAGTATAACTAATTATTCTGTTTAATGACAGTTCAGCTACCAAATGTCAAATTCAAATAATGCTATTCATTGTTTAACTGAATTATGGCTTATAAGTCTTTAATTTAAGGATGCTATTGATTTTAACTATGTTATCAGGGGGAGTATACTCAAGAGTGTATATGTCTTATTATGACCATATATATATAAAAGGTAAACATTTCAGGGTGTCATACCGCTTAATAAATTTGAAGATTTCTTCAACTGGTTGAAGAACATCTTGAATGGCGTTTGGGGTTGGACGACGTTTCGACGAAATCACATTCGTCATTTTCAAGTCCTTGTAGTCCTGGTTTGGCTTCTAGTTATGCGGCAACACGACGGACTGTCAACTTGATGTACAGCTGACTGAATAGGTTGTTTATCAATTACTGTGGCAACTAGCATCGAGGGAGCTGTACTGCTAGAACGGATGGCTGGTGTTCGCAGAGAATGGACGGCCGTTGCTTGTAGTAACGTTGGTAACCACGATGCAGGTAATCGGCTTGTGTCGTCGCGGGTGTTCATACAATTCGGACGTTTCACGATTTTGATGGCTTCTCGTATGATGCATGCGTCTTTGTGTTCGACGCTGGCAATGCTCTTGGTGTTGTCGAAATCAATCTTGTGCGAAGTATCCCATATATGATGCACTAGCGATGAAGTGTGTTCCATCTTCTTAACATAATTCTGATGTTCCTCCTTGCGTGCCTTTATTCTCCGGTTGGTGTGGCCTATGTAGCTGCTATCGCAATCCCGACACGGTATCTCGTAGACTCCTTGGTTTTCCAAAGGGATGTACTCTTTAGGATTCCCAGTATGGACTGGATTATTCTATCCGTGGTGAAGGTTGTCCTGATGTTACATTTTCTAAGGATTCTTCCGATTTTCTCTGTCGTGCCTCGGATGTAAGGCAGGTACGCCGTGCCACAAGGTCTCTCATCTTCTGCGTCTTGCGTTTTGGTCTTCGGTGATCGGAACGCTTTCCTAATCGCTGCTCTGCCATAATCATTTTGTTCGAATACTCGAGCAAGGGTTGCTAATTCTTGTCTTGTATTCTCCTTGTCGGCTATCCTTCTTGATCTACAAACCAGTGTTGTCAGGACTGATTGTAGTTGAGCAGGGTGGTGGTGTGAATTAGCATTTAGGTAGCGATTGGTGTGCGTGGTCTTCTTATAAACCGTGTGCCCCAATTTTCCATTCTTCTTGGTGATGAGAACGTCTAGGAATGGAAGGTGGTTGTTCTTCTCCAATTCCATCGTAAACTGGATCTTATTATGGATGCTATTGAGATGGGTGAGGAAATCAGCAAGTCGATTCTTACCATGACCCCATATGGCAAAGACATCATCAACATACCGAAGCCAAAGTTTCGGTTTGTAAATGGTGCTGTCCAGTGCTTTCGATTCGAAGTCCTCCATGAAGAGATTCGCAATGACGGGAGACAAAGGTGAACCCATCGGCGCTCCTTCTACTTGCTTGTAGCGTTGACCATTATAGATGAAATATGTATTCTGGAGACAATGATCGGCAAGTTTGATTATGTGTTGAGGTGGATCATACTTTTTTTTTTGTAGAAAATGTGAATATATTTCAACGTACTCTGTGTACAAAAATAACCCAGTATACATAATAAAATGACTTACATACAAAAAATACGTTATGAATTCTACCCACTTCATCGAGATGCGTCGAACACAAAGACGCATGCATCATACGAGAAGCCATCGAAATCGTGAAACGTCCGAATTGTATGAACACCCGCGACGACACAAGCCGATTACCTGCATCGTGGTTACCAACGTTACTACAAGCAACGGCCGTCCATTCTCTGCGAACACCAGCTATCCGTTCTAGCAGTACAGCTCCCTCGATGCTAGTTGCCACAGTAATTGATAAACAACCTATTCAGTCAGCTGTACATCAAGTTGACAGTCCGTCGTGTTGCCGCATAACTAGAAGCCAAACCAGGACTACAAGGACTTGAAAATGACGAATGTGATTTCGTCGAAACATCGTCCAACCACAAACGCCATTCAAGATGTTCTTCAACCAGTTGAAGAAATCTTCAAATTTATTAAGCGGTATGACACCCTGAAATGTTTACCATTAATACATATCAGCCGCGAAAACCTTCGTAATATATATATATATATATATATATATATATATGCAAAACGTCAAACTCGCCTCCGAAAGCATACGTCGAAACGAAGAACTGGCCTCATTTTTGGAGGCCAGTACGAAAAATCGGAGGCGACTAGGTATCCCCATGTATAAGTGTTCCATTCAACAGATGGTGCAACAAGCATCGATTTAACAGATTTTTTGGTGGAGGTGAGTTTGACAGTACACATATTCAGTTATACACTTCAGTTGGTAGAGGTTATTCTAGATGGCGCGACCATGTAATACACATATACACCTAACAAGATGCGCCAGTAGTACTCGCCTCTATCTATGAAACATACTGTTACGCCTCAGAGACTTGGCAAACGCGCACGGGGGCTTATCGCTAGTAATGGATTTAAGTAAATACAATACAACCGCTTGCCACTGGACATTTAATACAGGATCCGTCAACGATGCGGGGTGGGAAATATCTCTAAAACTAGGAGATTTACATTAAAATAGCTTATATAAAAGTTGAAGGTACGAAAGTGTCGCATATTACTAAAATCTTTCTGATTATACAGGGTGGCTCAAAAAGTGTGTGCTAAACTTCAGGCAGCTGCTGTAGATACTGAAATAAAAAATAAAACATTACGTTTTTTGTGAATTGCCTTTCGAGTGTAAAATGGTGATTCTCGGCATTCATACTATACAAGGTGTCTGCAAATTTAATGATTTCAAAGGTTTTTCAAGGAAACGCACTACACATTTTAGTATTTTTGAAATGCCCCTTTAAAGAGATGTATTTTGATATCTTACTGGATAACTCTGAATTCAACTGTTTTCCAACTATGCGAGTGTGAGTATAAGAAAACAGTGCTTTATTTAAAGGAATCACAAACTAGGTTTAGAAAATAAAAATCCAGCCATTGCTGACGCAAAAACCCGAGAAATGCTGGAATAAATTGAATCTGAAAACTAGTTGAATTTAGGGGTGCTAAATAAGCTATTAGGCGAAAGTTTATTGAAAGAGTTTTTAAGAAATACAGAGATACATAGCGTGCTTCATTTACTAAGGCAAAATCATTAAATTTGCAAATTACGAGCACTTTGTATAGTTTTAATACCCGTGGAAGAAGGTATTGGGTATACAGTGACCCCCAAAAGGTCGACATCATATGAGAAAAAAATTATTTTAGATTTTTCAAAAAAACCTTACACGTCAATAATTTGTGTTTGTCTAAAAACCTATTTAGCCCCTATCATATATACCGAGTGACGTTTACTTATTTAGAAAATTCCGTTTTTCGAAATTGTCAAAATCTAAAAAGTGCTATTTTTCGGAAATTAAGTAATATTGCAATGAGATTTTTTTAGAGTGTGTTAGTTTTGATTAACTGAACAATCTCAAGTCCAGAAAACACATATTTTTCTTTAACTTTAGCTTTAGCTTTTTCAATTTTTTAAATATTTTTCAGTTTCGCATACCATGACTTAATATTGAAATTAAAATTTTTTATGTAACTACTTTCAAGATTTATAATTGTAAAAAATAATATAAAATGTTAATTGCTCGTTTAGATTTTGTATTATTTACCGAAAACTGATATGTTCGCATAATTTTTACGTTTTTGATCCAATGTGCTTTTTAGGAGAAATATTTTTGAATGATTATTAATATCTATTTAAATGGCTTCTAAAAACTCGAACCTTGTTAGCGAATTACTGTTATAAAAATCCAAAAATCCTGTAAACGGTCTTTTACAGTTGTCTGAATGAGAAGCATTTTTAGAACATGTAAAGTGTATAAAGAAAAATCTTCTCATTTAGACAACTGTAAAGGAATATTTACAGGATTCATTAAAAGGGTTAGATTAGAGTTTTTATCGAAGAAGCCATTTAAATAGATATTAATTATCATTTAAAAATACTTCTCCTAAAAAGCGCATTGCATCAAAAACTTAAAAATTATGCCAACATATCACTTTTCGGTAAATAATAAAAAATCTAAAGGAGTAATTAACATTTTATATTATTTTTTACAAATATAGCCTAAATCGTTAGTCTTCACATAAAAAATGTCAATTTTAAAATTAAGTTTTGGTATGTCTTCTTCTTCCTCTTAATATAGGCTGAGAGCCTGTTACTTTCACACACTTGAGTGCGGTTTTATAAGCCATCTTAATCTGCGGCCGGGGTAGGTGGCTAGCCTAACCCCTTGAATTAAGGAAGAATGCCCTCGCAGGGGTCACGACCATCAAAGGTGTTCGTATGATGGCCGGAGAGCGTACGAGGTTATCAATGCCCAGGTGTGGGGCTTGAACCCACTACACTGCTGGCGCCACGCAAGCACCAGCCGGCCACAAGCTGTTGGTATGTGAAATTTTGAAAAATATTTAAAAAATTGAAAAATTAAAGTTTAGCTAAAGTTAAAGAAAAATGTGTGTTTTCTGGACTTGAGATTGTTCAGTTAGCTAAAACTAACACTCTAAAGAAATCTCATTGAAAACTTACTTAATTTCCGAAAAATAGCACTTTTTAGATTTTGACAATTTCGAAATACTGCCATTTTCTAAATAAGTTAAAATCACTCGGTATGTATGATAGGGGCTAAATAGGTTTTTGGACAAGCACAAATTATTGTCGTAAAACGTTCTTTTCAAAAATAAAAAATAAAAAACTTTCCCGTATGATGCCGACCTTTTGACGGCCACTGTATAATTTTGATGTGTTCGTTTGTTTTTTTTCAAAATCTGATTTCATTTGATAATACTCGTAGAATCAATTTATTCAGAATTTTTCGTTTTTTCGTGTTCATTATTTCTTGTATCTACATTACGGGATTTGTATTGTCTAAATCTGGTTCTTTGTTCTGTTCGATGGTTTTTGTTATCCCTTGAATTAAATCATCTTAATTTTTAGTTTTTACTTGCCTCGTCTAAAAGACGAAGAACGTATTGTAATCGATAAAAAATTACCCTTTGAGATTTCTTCAGATCTTCACTTCCAGGGTCCCTAGATATCAAAGAAACGCTTTTTTCAATTCCGTCTTTTGCCGGTATAACTCTAAAACTATTTTTTGGAGGAAGACGATACTTTGCATGCATATTATATGTCTACCTGGCATGAAACCGAGAAAATTTCGGAGAAATATATACAAGGTGAGCAAATAAGAATAATTAAATTCTTTCTATTTTTGCTTTAACTCAAAACTTATTACTTAAATGAAAGTAATAAGTTGCACAGATCTCAGGTTTTTGCACTTGAAGAAAAAAGGAATATTTAGACACAACATATAGGTACAAAGTGGGTACTAAAAAAAATGTTGCTTATTTTGCTTTAACTTAGACTCAGATAAAATCAGTAATTTGCACATAGCTCAGGCTTTACACTTGACGAAAATGGAACCCAAGAGATACAAGATAAATGTTGTAAGAGTAAAAAGGGACAACAAAAAGTGTGTTCCGTTTAATACAGCCATGCACTGCACAGATCCCAGAGATCCTTCACGGATCAGTGGAAGAAACGCGTGGAACTGAAATCGCATTTGCAGGTGATGTAGTTCGAATCCCATCACCGGTAATGTTATTTGCAAGTTGATGTAATTCGCATTAGCAAATGTTTCCTTTTATTGTTTTAGTATTATTAGAAACGTGAAGAAACTTTTACCCCATATTTTGATAACGTTCTCTTTCATTGAATTGTTTCCTGTTACTTCCAACAGCCGCCTAAAATTAAGCATTTTTTTTGCATAAAATTGTTAATATCTCCAGAACCGTTGGCGGTAAATCCATACAAATTTATATTAAAAGTATTAGCATTTCAATGGAAAACTCCTTGTAAGCTATCTAAATACCGAGCCTTCTATTTAAAAAAAGTAAGTTTAGGTCACCACTCTTTTTGACCTACCATTTATAATCATGTGATGTGCACCGCCTTCGTACCTCGTAGAATTTTTATATATTTGACTCAGATGCCCAATTTGTTTAAATGCCGAAATGAATTTGGTCAATACTGTAACTGAGCAAATTAATTCGGCAATGGGACGACTTTAGGTCTGAGTATTCCATTTTGGCAAGTGAGCGAATTCAGCATCTGACAGTACCTATATATATGAACTTTATGTCACTCTCGTAGTTTTAGAAATATCTTTGTTGCCGGCCCCTGTATAGTAGCCCATGCTTCGATTACCAAAATTCAGTGTTGTTAATTCTGTGAACGTACGCCGTTACCGTTAATTTTTCAGTCTTCGTATTATGCAGCTTGTTCTGGTATCCATATTTTTCACTAAAAGATAATCAACACCATTGATCGCATCCCGTGCCCAGACAAAGTTGGCTAATATAATAGATTTTCGAAATATGACAATTCAGTTTTAAAAAATGATTGTGGCAGTTTTGTTGGTTGTTTTTTCTAAGAATCGTAACTCATTAATTCTTAACTCAAATATTATATTGCAAGATTTCAGTAACTACAGGGCAACTGATTTTATTAAGCTATTTGTAGTAATATAGCTATGTTAGGTACCCACAAGAATTTATTAACACACGCAGAATGCCATCCGCGCGATGTTTAGATACGTTATCACGTTCGCCGTGCCAAAATCCGAAAACAAAACGATGCGCTTCTTTTATTCCCTCGGCAAAAGGTGCAACAGAACGGCAACGTTGCTGGAGGTGAGTATGTCGATTGTGTAACACGGCGATATACAATGGGAGGCCACATTGTAGCAGTGTAGTCGGAGCTGTGTTGCTATTTTGTGTGCACCATTTTTTTGTATATCTCAAATATCAAAATGCCTTACCCCTCTCTTGATGCTTCTGTTCCGAAAACCTTATTTAAGAGATTGACGAGTAATACACATGGAAAAACATGTTCCTTGACATGGAGGCGTGGGTGTCTGTCATATGTTCGGAGGCAAGTAAGATAGCCGTGCATATATATATATATATATATATATATAGGACATTTTTGACTGGGAAAAGGGTTATAGTCAACACCAATCTCAGTACTTCTGCAACGATTTCAAGAGCTATTAATGGTTTGTTGAAATAAAACCACTTGATGCTAAGGTCGACGTTTCGATATTTATTTATATCATTATCTAGACCTAAAGAGAGGTTTACAGATAAGAAGCGTTGTTTGTACAATGTAATTAGTTAAGATCTTACCTAACAACTTGTGGTACAGAACCAGACACCCAAGTTTACAAACCCCTAAATAAAGACCCCACTTTGTCAATTGAAACAAAAAATAATAAATTAATTAAAGAATTACATAATAATAATTACATAGATACTCCGTCCTACAGACGTTTAATTTGTCATAATTCAGTCTCCCCTAAATTATACGGCCTTCCAAAAATTCATAAACCTGACATACCCTGTCGTCCCATTGTGTCATCAACACAATATTCGGATAAGAACATTTCTAAGTATCTAGCAGAAATACTAGGGAAAGCTTTCCTAGAGTACAATAGCTACCGAATTAAAGACAGTTTCGCTTTCAGCGAAAAGATTAATAATTTCCTTTTACCTCCTAATTTTGAAATCATTTCATTAGATGTGGTCTCACTCTTCACTAATATCCCTTTGGATTTAGTGATACAGGCAGTTGAAAATAATTGGAATCTGATAGATCCATTTACCAGCATACCAAAACTACAATTTATCAATTTACTCAAATTCATTTTTGATTCTACATACTTTTCATTTAATAATAATTTCTATAAACAAATTTTTGGTTCCCCAATGGGGTCAACCCTTTCACCAATTCTTGCTGAAATCATTGTTAATACCATAATAAAAGAATGTACCCCTAAATTGGCTTTCCAATTTCCCTTTCTTTACCAGTATGTTGATGCCATAGTGTGCGCAGTACCGGGTGGCGAGGTTGACAATGTGTTGAGTGTCTTTAATAGCTTCAATAAACATATTCAATTCACAGTAGAGCGAGAGAAGGATAGATCGGTTCCCTTCTTGGATACTTTGGTCATCAGAACTGCATCTAACGTGATCAAACTTGACTGGTACGTCAAACCCACCAGTTCTGGTCGTTATTTGAATTTCCATTCTATACATAACATTCGACACAAACTTAATGTCGTAAGAGGTCTTAAACACAGAATCCTTACGATCTCATACCCAGATTTTCATAAGACCAATCTTAATAAATTAATTAACATTCTTAAATTAAATAATTATCCAATTTCACTATTAAATTCCATTTTATTCTCCAATACGATTAACAGGGCCACTCCTCTTGATAGGTCTGTAAACGGGGACGACAAACCCCCTATTTACAAAAGTCTCATTTACATCAAAGGGCTATCCCACATAATAAAAAGGGTTTTCCACAAATTTAATCACATAATAATAGCAGATAAACACCACCATATTATAAAAGATTGTTTCTCCAAATTGAAAGATAAACCTCCAATTATGCTAACCCCAAATGTCATCTATCAGATAAATTGTAATGGATGCCAGTCCACCTATATTGGGCAAACTTCACAGAGGTTGAAAGCTAGGATTACCCAGCACAAAAGTGATTCCCGTGTAAAACCTAAAGCCTGTGCTTTAGCTAGTCATGTCAACAGTACAGGTCATGAGATGGATTTTGATAATGCCAAAATCATTACAACAGAATCTAATAGTAAACATCGTTTGTTTATTGAAATGTGCCACATTTTTGGCAGTAACAACACCCTCAATTCAAAAACAGAGATTGACAACCTCAGTGTTTCATATCACCTCCTATTAGCCATGTCCAATAACGATTTTTCTTTAGATTTTCCCCAACCTGGTTAGAATCGGGGGTCAGTAATTCTCAACCTAACCTGTTTCAATCTCCTTCTAATATATCTTTCATTCCCATAAATAAATAATTTACCATTTAATTAAATTTCATAAATTTCCTTCTTGTGCCAGCGAACAGTGCCTTTCCATTTTAAACGTCCCTGGTATACTACTGACGCCGATCGAAGGCGCATGCGCGGCCCAAAAACTGTCATCTGCAAAGTTTATAACTTTCTTGCATTCCTTGTCGGGTTTAAACAATTTTATCAATTTGACGGCGATTATGGCACAGGTACCAAGCTTTAATGGTTAGATTGAAATAAAACCACTTGTATGTATCGCCTGACGTTTCGTATATTTATTTTTATACTTGTTCAAAGGCTATGAACAAAAATTTACAAATAAGCAACGTTGTTATAAAAGTTATTTAAAGTGAAAGTCTTACCTAACAACTTGTGGAACCAAAACACATGTTTTTTAAGGACATGTGACGATATTCAAATTTGAACAAATTCATAAAAAAGGGGCAGTAGGCCACCAAGATTACAGAACTGGGCTGCATATGATATAACTACACTTAGTCATACATCTAGCCGGTTACACATTAAAAATTACTAGCACATTTAAAATTTGATTTACAATAATTTTATTAGCTATTTGGCCAACATGGCCGTCAATTAGATAAAAATCGTGGTATTGAAAATTATTTCTAAGCAAGCAGCGACAGGTGTCTGAAAGGTTGTTAGAACCGCGCATGTGCGGAGCGCAAGGCCTTGTGGCCAACCAACTACCCTTTTATTTTAACTTGGGAAGAACCAGATTATATTGCTCCCTTTAGTTGCCTTGTGCCCAACCAACCTGCCCTGCAATGCCCAACCAATCGCCTTATTCATTGTTAAATATAGCGTCTGCATACGAGGGTTGCGTTGAAAATTGTTAGTTATTAAAAGACCGTTGCATTTTTTAACAAAATATCTTCATTGTTTTTCAAAATATAATTTCCATTTAGACTAATACACTTGTGCATTCTTTGAAACCATTTTTAAAATATCCATTTTCTGAAAGGTTCTCAAAAATTCTTTGAAATTTGGAACTGCTGTATCTGCGCTGGAAAATCTTTTACCTCGCATCATTTTTTAACAGTTCGAAACAAAGAAAAAGTCACACGGCACCAGATCTGGGCTATACGGAGGATGAGTTACCAATTGAACTCCCGAATCTTTCAAAAACTCTAATGTTCTGGCAGTAGTGTGGGAGGATGCGTTGTCATGATGGACTAAAGTGTAACGCAAACCGGTCCTTTGGCAACCTGTCTGTAATTTTCCAAACATCTGTGGTAAAGCCACTTGGCAGTACCATTCAGAACTAACAGTTCTGCGATATTCAAGTGGAATAACAGCAACAGGACCACTTCGGTGGGAAAATACAACAATCATTTTGTTATTGACGCTTCTACCACGAATTACTTTTGTGGGCAAGTCTTCATCTTCGAACACCCAAACACTAAACTGCTGTTTAGTTTTAGGGTCGTAGCTGCTTACCCAAGATTTGTCACCTGTTAGAATGTATGCCAACTTGCTTGGAAGCACCTCCGTCAAATCTTTGCAACATAAATTTACACCAGTCGACTCGATCCTGTTTTCGACTTTCTGAGAGCAAATGCGGTATCCAACGGCTTGTTAGCTTTCTTACCTCAAGATGTTTACGCAAAATGGTATTCACCGCCGAGGATCCAATCTTCACTTCCCCCTGAATCTTCCTATAAGTAATATTTCGATTGGACTGAATCAAGCTTGCCACACGATCAACATTATTTGAACAGGCAGCTAGCGCAGGTGTTCCAGGTCTTGCTTCGTCTTCTGGTAGCTCTCGCCCTCGTCGAAGTTTGCGGAACCAATGACTAACAGCGGATAATGAAGGGGCAGCATCGCCAAAAGCTGCTATCAAATTTTCATGGCTTCGCTGGTATCCTAACTGTCTTTTATAGTCATAGAAAATCATAGCTCTAAACGCTGTTCGTGGAATGCTCATTTTAACTGAATTAAAAATGCACAACTACTTAACTTACAAAATTAACTACGTTTCAAAACTTTGAGCGGCATCTAATAAAACATAATTACGTTTCCACACGTTTTCCAAGAAGGGTGATGTCTTAAACCTTAAAGATACTTTACCCAAATCATAGTATTGCTTGTTACGCAAGTAAGCTCTATTCAATTTTTCTACTACTTCTTTATAAAGCGGTGAAAGTTCATCAACATCTTTTACTAGTTGTTCTCGTGTCTCCAACGAAACATTTTCTCTGTTTTAATCATTTAGCCTACCATAGTAATCTCCTTGAGCAGGAGCAGTTCTGCTGAAATTTAAGACAGAAGGAGTATGTCCTGTAACCTCGCTAACTGCATTTCTAATAGCATAAGCTATTTTATAAATTTGTACATCTCATAGTCCATGATTCTCTTTCACATAGGATCTAATAGCAATGATAGTAATAACTCGACTAGTCCGTTCTACTGGATTCACTTGTGGATGATAAGAGGCGTTGTACCATACCTTTTGAACTTCATGTTTTTCAATTAGTTTTTGAAAAAGTCCACCAACAAACTGAGATCCGTTATCACACATAACAATTTGAGGCACACCAAACATTGGACAAACATATTTTTCAAGAAATTTAACTATTCAAGACGCAGTTGCCTTCCTTAGGGGTTGAACTTGTACGAACTTCGTAAACCAATCTGTTATCACTAAGATGGACGTATAACCCTTAGTTGACCTTGGTAGAGGACCTACTACATCTATTGAAATTAACTGAAATGGCTACTTAATCTTCTTCTAGCTTTCCATCAACCCCGGATGAAGTTGCGAAAAGAATTTACTAGCCTGACATACATCACATTTCCGTACATACTTGGCAATATCTGCTCTCATCTTAGGCCAATAGTATATGTCTGCAATTCTATGAAGAGTTTTAAACGATCCTAAATGACCTGAGGTAGGTTTATCATGAAACTGTTGAATAATATTTAACCGTTTAGTTTTAGGGACAACAATTTTCAATTCCATCAAATTGGACAAGGTGTTATGTTTATTTTGAACAAATTTATATATGATTTTATCGTCTATTCGCCAAGAAGGATAACTTTCCGGATGTTGTGTTATTCTAACTATCATATTTCTATACCAAGGACAAAAGTATGTTTCCTACAACTTCATTGTATTAACTTTAACTATTAGAATAGGATTTCTGGATAATGCGTCTGGAACAATATTAAATTTTCCTTTCCGGTGTTCAATGGCGAAACTATATTGAGACATTCTAGCCGTCCAACTAGCTAATCTACCTGTAGGTGATTGTAGTTTGTGTAGCCACAAAAGCACATGATGATCTGTGACAACTTTGAAATGTGTAAGTTCGATAATCTCGATCCGAATGAAACATTTACTGACTGGTACATTCTTTGCACCAACCTTAGCTCGTTTCCGGCTAAGCTAAACTATTTTATCAACATTAATGTATTAAGTGCATAGTGACTTGCCGATAATGCTGGTCATATTGCATGACTGACAGCGAAGCTGGAAGGCTTATTTTTTAAACAATCCAGCGTGAGTGCAATCTGGTCAGCATTATCGAAGCAAGGAACTATGCACGCAATATATTTTGCGTGACTATAGCTTGAATCGATTAAAAAAAACTAACGAATCATCATTTTAATGAGTAAGGTGGAGTATTACAAGTTGTTATATAACAATAATTATCGACGCAAGCCATTTTTCATTGGTTGAAAGTTCAAAAAGCGAGTGCGATCATTAGTCAAATGATATCGTTCGACAGATGTATGCAATAGTCTGTATAATTAACCAATACAACCCTGACTATGCCTTTGTTACAGAGACTTACCAGATTCTGTTGTTGACATTCGTGGTTTCAATATTTATCGTACCGATCGTATAAATCGTGTAGGGGGCGGTTCATGTGTAGTATATATTTTAAGCAATATAACAAAAAAATATATAAAATCACCCCTATTGACCTAACCGTTCCCGACATTGATATCACAACTCTAAAATTCTCTAGACATGATTTTTTTCATCTTTCTCTGCTGCATTTGTCGACCTCCACGCACCCCCTGTAGAGCAAGATTTACTTCTTATTAATAAATTAACAAATTTATCCATATCATACGATTATCTAGAGAATATATTAACATTGATAAAGAAATAAGAAGAAAAATAAGATATGCTAAAGAAGGGTGGTTGAATGATAGATGTAACGAAATAGAAGACCTTGAAAAAGTTCATGATCATTTTAATTTACATAAAAAAGTTAAAGAAGCAGCAGGTCTATACCGTGTGTCCACAGGAGGACGCACCATAGGGATAACCAAATAGAATAGAAAGATCGGCTAATGCTGTGTTCGCCGGCACGCTAAAACGTTGTTTTCTGGCTTCTGACTCGCCATGTATGAAACAATATTGTTATAAATGGTACAAGAAAAGAGGCGGTGGTCATAGCACTGGTTAATATTTATATTTTATTAGCATTATCTTATCTCTATGGTGCGTACTCCTGTGGACACACGGTATAAACCAAGACCACCCGGTAATTTGGTTTATGAACACGGAATATGGATAACAGACAAACAGAAAACAATCGAAAAGTGGCAAGACTATGTAAAATAGCTATTTAAAGATGACCGAACCAACATAGATACACCTGAATGCATTACTGGCCCATCCATCACTACAGATGCGGTAAAGAAAGCTCTGTCTTACATGAAAGAAGAAAAAGCGCCTGGCTCCGATGCTTCTAAAACTCCTAGACCACGAAAACATCAAGAGGTTGACTGCTTTATTCAATAAAATTTACAATTTAGGCACTATCCCCACTGAATGGCTTAACTCTACGTTCACTGGCATCTCCAAGAAAGCAAATTCCAAAAAATGCAATGACTATCGAATAATAAGCTTAATGAGTCATCTACTGAGAGCATTTTTAAAAATAAATTATTACACCAACGCCTATACGCACGTTGTCAGCAACATATGGGTCCTACACAGTTTGGTTTCAGAAGAGCAACAGGAACACGAGAAGCCTTGTTTTGTACACAGGTTCTCATCCAACGATGTAGGGATGTGAATTGCGATATCTACATATGCTTTATAGATTACACAAAAGCATTCGATAGGATACAACACCATAAACTTATCGAAATACTGAAAACAATTGGAATAGACGATACAGAACTTCGCATTATAAAAAATCTCTACTGGAATCAAACTGCTCAAGCCAAATGTAAAGGAGAGTTATCCAAGGTCATTGAAATCCAACGCGGTGTACGACAGGGCTGCATATTATCACCGCAACATCTATTCTGAAGAAATATTCAGTAGAGCCCTACTCAATACATTGAAAGGAATAAATGTGAACGGGGAAATGATTAATAACATAAGATTTGCCGATGACACCATAATACTGGCAGAGAATCTGGACGATCTACAAGAATTAGCAAACAAAGTGTCACAAAGTAGCCAGGAATTTGGTATCAACATCAATATCTCAAAAACGAAGTACATGGTGGTAACTAAAAACGTTATACCACAAGGACAACTATTTATTAAAGAAGTGGAACGAGTCGAAACACTCAACTACTTGGGCAGCACAATTAACAATCAGTGGGACCACACATTGGAAATAAGGTGTCGTATTGAAAAGGCAAGAACGGCGTTCATTAGAATGTCGAAATTATTAAAATGCAGGGAGTTAAGTCTGAAAACTAGGATTAGATTACTCCGCTGCTACATCTTTCCCGTTCTCCTGTATGGCGTGGAATCCTGGACGGTGACAGAGGCCTCAAACAAAAAATTGGAAGCCTTTGAGATGTAGCTGTATAGAAGCATTTTGCGAATATTATGGACCCAACATGTCACAACAAAAGGGTATTAGAACAACTAGGTAAATCTATGAAAATTATGAAAGTAGTTAAACAAAGAAAACTCGAATACCTAGGACACATTATGAGGAATAAACAGAGATATAGACTACTACAGTTAGTTCTGCGGGGGAAAATGGAAGGGAAGAGGGGCCCGGGAAGGAGACGCATATCCTGGCTCAAAAACCTAAGAACGTGGTTCTCGACAACAACAACTGGACTTTTCCGAGCAGCTACGAATAAAGTTATGATAGCTAGAATGATAGCCAACATCCGGTAACGGATTGGCACGTGAAGAAGATCTAGAGATAACCGGCGATTTCAACTTTTCGGACATTTCGTGGCCAACTTCTCACGTTCTTGACAATTTTAATTCCACTACTTGCTTCATGAACTTCATGATAAATTCTAATCTAAACCAGTTGGTTCAAGAATTTGCCAGATTCATAGCAAATGACCAACCAGCCAGTCCAGTCCAGTCTATGGAAAACATTTAAACGCACCAAAAATGTAAATAACTATACATCGTCGTTTTTCGAACCAAGTTAGTTCTGTCATTAAAGCTGCCAAACGCACCTACGAAGAAAGCATTGCTAATAGTAATAACACTAAACAATTTTATAACTACGTAATAACATGTATGAAATCTAAGGTGTCAGCGCCACTTTTAAAAACAGATAATGGCCAAATGTGTTCTAACAATGAAGAGACTTCAGACATTCTGGCTGAAATACTTTTCGCGAATATTTACTCGTGAGGTAAATGGAAACATCTCCGCAGTTCTTTCAAACTGGGTGAACTGTGTTGATGTTACTAATATTTTATCGGAAATTGTTGAAAATCAGTTGCAGAAATTAAAGCTCAATTCTGCACCAGGGCTTGTTGGCTTGTCGACCTGTTTTCTTACAAAATGTTCATCTGCAGTATGCAATCCACTTTCGTTAATCCTCCAATCCTCGTTCGACAATCATTGATTGCCCTCGTCAGTAACGCAGGGCGGGTAAAGATAAATTTCTTCGCCTCAAAAAAGTTAAAAGAACTCTCAAAGAAATACCTGGGCAAAGTAATCGTTTAAATCGTTTAAAAGTTTGCGTGAATGAATCACTCACGAAACAAAACAGGTACCTCTACTCGAAAGCGCGAGTTTAAACGCGATAACAAAATTAAATTCCTTTGGTGTCTTTTATTTCATTATAATTACATATTATGTAAATATAAAACATAAAATTAATAATGCTACATTGATTAAAATCTAATAGACTTCACATTTTTACTTCCCTCGTCTGAAAGACGAAGAAAGTATTGTAATCGCGAAAAAATCACCTTCCGACATTTCTTCAGATCTTCGCGTTTGAGAATCCCTAGATGACGAAAAACAGGTTTTCTCAACTCCGTCTGTCTGTTTGTCTGTCTATCTGTCTATCTGTTGGCGGTATAACTCAAAAACTATTTGTCGGAGGAAGATGATATTTTGCATACACATATTGCATACATATATACAGGGTGTCCTTAAAATAATGGGACACCGGTTAGTTATAGATTAGATTCCTTACGTCATAATAAATCGATTAAATCTAATATACCTTAGTACAAAGTTCATTCAGTAAGAAGTTAATTTTTTTATTTTTTTGTTGATTTCCACAAATGTAGAGATATCGATTTGAAATCCGAAATCACGGGAGCGGGCAGTTTTGAAAATGTTATTATTTCGTTACTATGGTTGCCGTGGATTTGTTTGACACATCATTTGTCAGTTTATGCCATTTAGTAATCATAGAACAGTGGTCTGGCTAACAACGTTCTTTTGTGATAAAATCATACTACAAAAATAATGATTGTATGGTCGCAGCACAGCGGAAATTTCGAATCCATTTCAATATTGGTCGTCATGGGAGAGTTCCCTCTGCCCATGCAATAAAGGAGTGGGTTCGTAAATTTGGATCAGCTACAAAAGTCAAACATAAGGGACCAAACAGAAGTGTCAAAAGTCTTGATAACATTGATCGCGTTAGAGCAGCTGTAGAGCGCAGTCCAAAATATTCCAGCCAAAAACAAAGCCAGGCCTTGGGTTTATCTAGGACTAATTTACGTTGCATTTTACATAAGGATCTCAATTTCTATCCATACAAAATCCAGATTACCCAAGCACTGAAACCAACAGATCTTCCTGTTCTCCTATTCAGGAACTAAAAATGAAAATTCGGGAAGAAATTGCTAATATTCCAATGGATATGTTGCGTCGTGTATAGAGAGAAGGGGAGGCCATTTAGAAAGCATAATTTTTAAGAAATAAAAATGGCCTACACTTGTCTTGTTATTGTTATAATTTGTTGTAATAAAATACAGTTATTTTCTGAAATACGTCATTTTCAAAACTTCCCGCTTCCGTGGCCCACCTTGTATTATGTAGTGCACTAATAAGAAAAATTTCATAAATTAGACTTGACTGTAAGAGGCACTTTACCTACCTTTGAAAACATTTTTTAACTCGTAACTTCGTTATCTGTAACATTTTTTGAAATCTTAGATTATTATCTGAAAGAGAATTAAAAAGTAGAAAAATAATGTACTCTTAATTTTTAAGCGTAAAAGCAACCGTTTACCTTAAAATGCCTATCGAAGGTTTTTGGTTGTCAATAAAACGGGCAATTATCAAGTAGCCATGATCGTTGCGCGTCGTCCGGCGAGTTTTACGCGTCCCGAAAACGCATTTTTTGTACGAATGAAACATACTTTTTTCTCCAACTACTCATAAATTCGGTAATATGACTTATTATTTAGAATCAAACATTGTAGGTTATATTCTAGAACTGTCATGGCGCAAATAAACAATCACTGTACGGGAAAAATAAACAACAACGACGGCGACTGCCAAATATTGACGAAGCGTTTGCTTTTTATTTAAAAATTACTATGTAAAACCCTATCTTGCGTCCATTTTTGTACTAGTGCAAATATGAATCTAAAAGTGTACAGTTGCCAAGGTAATTTGTGAATATCCCGAAATGACTTATACAAAATTATTCGACAATATGGCGTCTTATTCGTGTGGTTGGAGAAAAAAAAATTGTTGGAAAACTTCAGATTCGTAATCAGCATACCAAAAAATATAAAGGAGCAAAAAATTGTAACTACACCAGAATTTGCGTCAAAATGCTCATTTTTGGCACCTGGCGACTGGACTGCAATAGAACGGTATTTTAAACAAGGCCTTATGATTTCCGACGAGTCTGTGCATGCCCACTTTCAGGTTACTGTGTAAAGATAAATGTACGGCGCATCCTGAGTGTTTAAGCGTCACAGCTAAGTTGGCGACGCTTGCCGCTGCAGCGTCGAGGTTTGTGAGGCCCAGCACTTGTATTACACCCCGTTTGGCCTTCAAGGTTCGGTTAAGCGTGGGCAGCTTAATTTCAGTCTTACTCAACTTAGTCAATATTAGTTTTTAGTTTGTTTATTTTGATGTTTATTTGTATTAATTTCAATGTTTAAAAAGTCTGATGCGTTATACCATCAACTGCTCCAACACTGGCAAATGAAGCTATTGGCTGATAAAACTTTCCACACAATGATGAAAACATTAACACTAATGCATGGTCTGCTAAACTTTCATTTGTATCAGACAAATGTTCTGCTTTTTTCTTTGTGCTTTTCTTTTGTTTGAAATATCCATTAACCCGTCGAAAGTAAAATTTTGTGAATTAACACTGATGCTCTTTCTGACGGACATTTCGTCTAAAAGAAGCACACCATGTCGAGCCATTATTGGCATTTGCTTAATTTTTTTATGAAAAGATTGCAAAAACTTTCTATTGAATCCACAGTCAATATCAATAGATGCCAGATATTGATAAATTGTGCTAAAAGCTGGTAATGGCAATATATTATTTTTTCGCAAAATATCATAAGTCGACCTGCTTCGAATGCGAAGCATACACCATAGTAACAATTTTTTACTATAACGTCTACCTTTTCTAGAACACTTGCCCGTATCAATAATTTCTTTAATTAAAGCCAACTACAAAAAAAAACCTTATTTTCAGTGATATAAATAAACAATATGCACAGCCCTCGGTGTCTCTGTGGTGCCTCCTAAATATTGTGGAATATTAACTTTTTGCCTTAAGAATTTTATAAAAATATGCTATTTTTTGTAGTTTTTAAAAAAATTATGAAGATGTTATTTTTTTATAGAGAATGATTATATTTTAATAATATTTGCACTTCCCGCGAGGTATGAATGGTCCTCAACACCGAAAGGTAAAAGAGGCTATAGATTATGAATGAAAAAAAAATGAATCTTTTATTTATAAACTTATAAATATATTCGAAATATTTTCCCGTCACCGTTAAAGATCAGAGTTTATTTGTTTTATTATTTGATATTTTTATTAATCACACAGACTCTAAATTCTCTATGTGGTCTAGCATCATGTGAGCTAATTCTTTACGATGACATGCACTGGCAATTCCAAATATGAAAGCAACCTTAGACATTAAATACTTAGCATCTAGGGCCTCGTTATGGAATTTTTCCAAGTCTTGCTGAGATAATGTCTTTGACTTTCTCGGAAAATATCAATGTTTATTTTTTAGAAATGCATGTAATTTCATGTGAGGCCCCACTTCCAAAAATTAACACGCCGGCGACACTTTGGGACCGTGAATAAAAGCACTTCACACGTTTGACGCCGCACACTTTCTTTTTGAGCCTACGGCACATAATGACGCTTTCAGCCAAAACTCGATCGTTTCTGGCCCTCGAACAACACATTTCATAAGCCGAGTGCCCCATCACCCAACTGCCGATAGCGGATATACAAACTCATTTGCCGCAATTTTTAAGCTAATTAAATCTAATTATAAGTACATATCATAAGAAACAGATGTCCAAATGAGCTGCGTATCGAAATGTAATTTTTAACAAACTCCAACGGGACAGGTTAAGTTTCCCTTACATTTTTTTCATATTGTCGTATTTTTAGAAACAGTTTTTTGGGTAGTGTGCATATAAACCGGTGAATTTTGCAACTCTTATGCATGGCGTCGAAAAATGAACTAATAATAAGCACAGATATCGTTCCTTTTCATTATTTTGACATTCATTCCGACGGAATCTGCAGTATTTTATACCGTTTGCAAAGTTTATTTAATTTATCCAACCCTCGTATTCAATTCTACTATATTATGGGCGATAATCGTTTTTGAAGGTGTGTTCAACGTATTTTACACTGCGTGAGCTCGTATACACTCTACAGTGTTCCTTTCGTACCTACTACTCTTTCTCCTTGAGAGAAAAGCCAAATAAGTTGTCTTGGCAAATCGTACAACCATACTGAGATCAACAGAATAGTTTTTTGTATGTGTTGGGCTTAACCGAAGGCACAAACGTTTTCAAATAATTTGTCCTCAACAGCAATCAAGTTCTGTAACTTCTAAGCTTTCTGTGTAGAATTTCACTTTTCCGCAGTGATATATCAGTGAAAATTTGAGATGGTAACAACAAACAAAGTTTTTAGAAGAGTAGCACATATGTAATACTCGCTATAAACAGTCAGATGGAAATCTTCTGGATTTACTATGAATCCATCTTTCAGTAAAACTCAATAAAGGTATAAAATCACTCCAATGCATTATTATTGTACAAGTATCTGGAACAAAAAATCGTTAGTTGGCCAGTTGTTATTACTCACAATTAGCTATTTTTACGTGCATATCTCGAAGAACTAGAATATCTGATTTACCAATTTCCGTTATAATTAGATGTGATGTCGAGAAGCGGAAATTATATATCACGGTAATGATACGTTAGGGACAGTACAAGGGTATTATTATTTACAGCTGCAGGATGAAGGCGTTTTGCAAATTGACTTTTACTTGTCTTTGATTTAGATTGATATTCAATATTGAATAGATATTTGTTATTTTTAGTTAATGTTTAATTGACTTTTTGGTTAAATTTACCCTTAACAAATAAATTACTACAAATTAAACTAAAATTTTACTGTTGATTTGTCTTCACGTATTTATTTGCTTAAGGAGGCTGGCTAAAGATTTACCAACCCTGGATTTCATCCAATGCCGAGAAGGTACCTGAGACACGGAGGAGTTACGAGAATTATAGAGTTCGAAAACGTGTTGATTATAGTTGCGGAAGTAGTACTTATATGCTGTAGCTGTCATAAATGGATTTAAAGGTCTGTCTTTAAATATAAAGTACATTTTTTTAACAAAATATGATATCTAATGCAGATATACCCCTATTAATAATAATAATTTATTTCCATTAGACAACTACATGTATCGGAAACGTCAACAGTTTAAACAAAAGAAACACCACAAAAAAAGTAGCAGGTAACAAAGATGTTTAACTAGGTTAAACTATGCTGGAGAAATTCTTCAACGGAATAAAAAGTAATGGCTAACAACAAACTTTTTAGTTTCTTTTTAAAGAGATTGAATGATTCAATGCTCTTAATATTTTCAGGGAGATGATTGTATAACTTAATTGGCAATACATAAGAACTATTTGCACTGAGAGCAAGAGCATGCTTAGGCAGAATCAGTACGTTACCGTACCGTAAGTTATAATTACTGTTATCACTAATTTTTGTTAAATTTGACAAGTTATTTTTAACATACATTACGGATTTGTAGATGAATAGTGAAGTAACAGTAAATATTCTCAAGGCACAGAACGCCTGTCGACATGACTCTCGCTGCTTCAGTTTCAAGATAATCCTGATAATACGTTTTTGAATTTTTAGGACTTCCTTTATGTTTCTGGAATTTCCCCAGCAGACAATACCGTACGAAATTATACTGAAAACATACGCATTATAATAGGATAACAATACTGCCCTATCTACACAATTTCTAAGTTTCCAAAAAACAAAACACTGCGTCGATAAAGCCTTTAGAACTTTATTTGTATGGCTATTCCATGTCATGTTATAGTCTAATTGCAGCCCCAAGAAGCGTATAGTTTTGTTATTTTTTAAGCTTTTGCCATTCAGTTTTATTAGGTGACTGTATGACAATTCTCTAGTTGAAAAAGAAATAACTTCAGTTTTCTCAAAATTTAGAATAAGGTCAGTCAATTCCTGTATGCTATCAGCCGACAGGATGAAGTATCATCGGCAAACATGGTAACTAATCCCGTATCTAGAGATTCAACTAAATCATTTAAAAATATAATGAAGAGCAGAGGCCCAAGGACACTGCCTTGGGGTACTCCTGCTTTAACTTCAAGTAGATTTGAATGGTGCTCTTCATTTTTGTCGTTTTTTAATACAACTTTTTGAGTGCGCTCTAATAAATACGTAGCTATCCATGTAAGTGCCAAGCCAGTGATACCATACGTATGTAGTTTATCCAATAAAATGGCGTGGGATACCGTGTCAAATGCCCGTCTAAGATCGAAATAAATGCCAACAAGTTTTTTATTTTTATCTAGATTTTGAGTTATATAATTATTTGTCGATAACAATGCCAGTTCTGTTGATAGGTGAGGACGGAAACCGTATTGGCGCTCGGATAAGACTTTATTATCGTTAACATGCTTAAGCAGTCTGGTATGGAATGCTTTTTCATAAACTTTGGAGAAGACAGATAAAAGCGAGATTGCTCTATAGTTTTCAATTTTCGTGTTATCGTTTTTTTTATATATAGGTTTTACGAGGGCAGTTTTGAGGTAGGAAGGAAAAACACCTTCATTAAACGATTCGTTAATGAGCTCCGTAAGCACGTGAGCGACAAAATCAGCAGCAATACCCAGCACAAAGCACGGAATTCCGTCATTACCCGCTGACTTTTTACGACTAACAATTTTAACTTGCATTTGCATTGCATGTGTTTCGATATATATATATATATATATGTACCTTTTTTCAATTACTTTTTGCAACATACATATGTTTTATGGTTTGTTAATTTGTTAAATTATTCTACTAGTACATAGAGTACAGCAGAGAGACTGTATTATGTAAGCTTGATTGGAATAACACCAGCGCGAGGGGGCTCTTCCGCTTTTTAAATGCTTTACGTGTATGAAGAGCTTTATTCCACTTGCCCCTTTTAGGTGTACATCTACTGTTTATCTATGTACTCTTTGTACTCTTGTATATTATATCTTCAAAACATTACCATTACCCAGGATAGTTTTTGGTAAAATATAAAATAGCGGCTTACGATTTTTAGTATTTCACAATTATGAATGTTTTCAGACTATGCAAAGCTCTAATCAGGATAACTCTCAGGCCGTAAACTTTAAAAACCAATATCCGTCACTCGCTTACGGGGTTATTACAATTAATATAAAATTAAATATTCCATTTTCTAACTATTAAAAAGAATCACTATCAGGTATAGCTCACTTATGTACTTACCTTACTTCTTAATACAATAAATAGGATTTGACGTATCTCATAAATCAATTTGACATTTAGAATTATGTCATGTGATTATAGTTTTTTAAAATCTCGGATAGTCGGTTTTACAATCAATGGGATTCCTGACTCTCAGTTGAATGGGTAAATTTTCAACTAACAGCTTTCTCTTGTAGTTAAAAATTGAATTACTTTTAAAATATAATAATTTGATTTTGTGAATCAAATACACGTTTCAGGTACTTCACAAAAATAAATTCATACTTTCAGTTTGTTAGTAGCACATCGAAGTTTGATTTGACATTACAAAAATAAATAGATATTGTAAAAAATAGTTTAACCAAATGTTAAGTATCCAAACTTGATTTAAATGAAGATTCTAAAAAATAACTTAATCCCAAAATATACATATCAAATTATAATGGTCGAAAAACATCGACTACTCGAATCACTATTAAATTTAGAAAATTAATTCTTCTAAATTAATTTCTAAATATATTTACAATTAATAATGATTTGCCGCACCAAACTTGCTATATAACTTCTTAATATTTCATAAAAAATGGGCACTAACCTTCTGATTGTCTATCTTGTCTCTCTCCTAACTGGATGAATTCTAGTCATCAAACACCTCCTTGGGTTGTTTCCGACCAAATCAAAGCTCGTTGTAGCTCCTGGAAACCTCTATTATGTGGATAGACAGTTCAACAGTATACTAGAACACCCACTTTCACTGGTTTTACTGGCTTCATAGTAATATACCACATTAAATGGAATCAAACAATCTTGAATTTTATATTTGAATAATATTTATGACTTATAGTCAAATTTGATCGTAGAGAATACTATATTGCTACTACGCATCAAATAATCAATTATTATTCTTCACAATTAAGGGGGAATTTAACCATTAACGTGACTATTTATCGTAGATTATCAATTCAAGTAATTTTTTATTACTTGATATAAAAAACCCTCTGGTTGCTTTTTACAACACCACCAGTTAAAACATACAACTGCTACATAACATGATATACATTAGATATCTGGATATTATTTAAATTAAATGTATCATTCATACGGTATGCTGCATTGCACGCCCCAACACAAAACAACTATTCTTGCGGAAGGTAGTGACCCTAAAACGGGCCCAGAGGTCAGACTAATACCAATACCACATGGATTGAGAAGGCTCGTCGCTGCTAGATGACAATACTGCGCCGTCGAAGGGCTCCTTAGCAACCATCGCGGTGATACTCCAATTCGACTTACCCCCCCCCCCCCCCAAAACCAACCCATAGCCACACAAAGTACCCAACTGTAATGACACAAAGAAAAAAACGTCTTTCGAACTCGAGGCGGAAGCAGACTCGGCAGTTCTAATACTGATAAACTAATAACCACGAAACCCAACCACAAGCGAAGCAAATCCTTTAAGAAGGACCTATTAACTCAACTCATAAAAAACACAACGTATGACCGAAAAAGTCAGAAGCTAATAACGCAAGCTGACGATATCAACGTTAGGAGAAACAATATAGGCCAGTCAAATTGTCGAAAATACATCGTTTTTTTGACAAAAATACTACCTGAAAAGTGAGCATGTAGTTTTATAGAACAAATCACGTAGAATTGAATGAACTAAAAAGTAACAGCTGAATCAGTGGAGAAGTGATTCAAAATTGCGGTCAAAGTAATGAAAAAACGGTTTTTTGCATATAAAAAAGCAAAAAAGCGATTATTTTTTTCCAAAAAAAATAGGCTCATGTAGTTTAAAAAAACAAATAAATTAAGCTGTAGACGGTCAAAATCGATTCATTAGAAAAAAAGTTATCGCTAAAAAACCGCTAAAACTGACCGATTCTATTGTTCTTAACTTTTAAAAAATATATATACAGTGTGTCCCCGGATTGAGTTCACTATAGGTATAATCGACAAAAGATTTTACAATTTTATTTTAATGTTTTGGGATTCCGCCCTGCTTGGTTTGTAGAGAATTTTAAGAATGTTTACAGTTTTTGAAAACAAGTTGGCCTTGACAGTGAAGCGAAAACTATTTTATTTTCAGGTAAACTACCCTTTTTGTTCATGATACGGCAAAATTTTATTAAGAAAAGTTGTTTGAATGATAAATTACAGCTGTATGCAAAATTTCAGAAAGATCTGTTGACTTAGAAAACACCGTTATTTTTTAGATAATTATATTTTATTTTCAGGTAAACTACTTTTTTTGTTCATGATACGGAAAAATTGTATTAAGAAAAGTTGTTCAGAATGAAAAGTTGTGACCCTATACAAAATTTCAGAAAGATCTGTCGACTTAGATGAAACCGTCATTTTTAATAAATGCAATTTGTTTAATCTAAAAAATAACGGTTTAATCTAAGTCACCAGATCTTTTTTAAATTTGGCACAGGGCCATAATTTTTTATTCTGAACAACTTTTATTAATAAAATTTTGCCGTATCATGAACAAAAAGGATAGTTTACCTGAAAATTAAATACAATCATCTAAAATTATAACGGTTTTTTCTAAGTCGACAGATCTTTCTGAAATTTTGTATAGGGCCATAAACTATCATTCTAAACAACTTTTTTTAATAAAATTTTGCTGTATCATGAACAGAAAAGGTAGTTTTACCTAAATAGAAAATAGTTTTTTCACATTTTTCATGGCCAACTTAATTTTTAAAAATTAAAACTCTGCTTAAAATTGTTTTCAGACCAAGCAGGGCGGGATCCCAAAACATTAAAATAAAATTGTAAAATTTTTTGTCCATTACACCTATAGTGAACTCAATCCGGGGACACACTGTATAACGTTGAAATTTTCAGAACGCATAGTACTTGATGAGCAGAAAATGCGAGATTTTAAAATTTGCAAAAATGTTGATTACTTTTTGCATAAATCATTTTTTTTCGAAAAAAATACTTTTTCGCAGAAGTTGATTTACTCAGCTTGCAGAAGTCGTACAGCAATCAGCATAGGCTTATTTTGTTCCTTAAGAGTTCTACTACCACACACAATATGAGCAGAAATTTTTTTGCACTTACAAATATGTGCAAATTTAATTTGAAAAGTGATTTTTTTTATGCGCACGAAATGTTGAATATTTTTGTCAATTTTAATTGTACCCAAATTACATAAGCACCGTTCGATAGCTGCCAATTTTCTCCGAAATTGAAAATGATTACAGTACGACCCATACAAGCCGAAGAATTTTTCTTTTTTAAATTGCTGCACATTCAGTTATTAATATTAGCGGCTGAAATTTGCACACACTTTAGCTGAAGACTTCTAGTGTAATATAAAAATTCTTTCGCAATTATTGACCGCGTATTATGTATTGCGAAGCGGTATACATTTTAGGCGTCGCAAAATGCATGTTCCGTTCAGAGCGAGTCAACGCCGAAGTAGAGCGGCCTACTCCGAGTTTCTCCCTACAACGCTCAACGCTACGCGCCACGGCACCGCTCTGAACGAACATGCATTTTGCGACGCCTAATGTAAACCGGTTCGCAATAAATAATACAAGGTCAATAATTGCGAAATAATTTTTATATTACACTAGAAGTCTTCAGCTAAAGTGTATGCAAATTTCAGCCGCTAATATTAATAACTGAATGTGCAGCAATTTAAAAAAGAAAATTTTTTTCGGCTTGTATGGGTCGTACTGTAATCTTTTTTAATTTGGGAGAAAATTGGCAGCTATCGAATGGTGCTTATGTAATTTCGGTACAATTAAAATTGACAAAAATATTCAACATTTTGTGCGCCTAAAAAAAGACCACTCTTCAAATTAAATTTGCACATATTTGCAAGTGCAAAAAAATTTGCGCTCATATTGTGTGTGGTAGTATAACTCTTAAGGAACAAAATAAGCCTATGCTGATTGCTGTACGACTTCTGCAAGCTGAGTAAATCAATTTCTCCGTAAACGTATTTTTTTCGAAAAAAATGATTTATGCAAAAAGTTATCAACATTTTTGCAAATTTTAAAATCTCGCGTTTTTTGCTCATCGAGTACTATGCGTTCTGAAAATTTCAACGTTATATATATATTTTTTTTTAAAGTTAAGAACAATAGAAAAATCTGTCATTTTTAGCGGTTTTTTAGCGATAACTTTTTTTCTAATGAATCGATTTTGACCGTCAACAGCTTAATTTATTTGCTTTTTTTAACTACATAAGCCTATTTTTTTTGGAAAAAAATAATCGCTTGTTTGCTCTTTTATATGCCAAAAACCGTTTTTTCATTACTTTGACTGCAATTTTGAATTACTTCTCCACTGATTCAGCTGTTACTTTTTAGTTCATTCAATTCTACGTGATTTGTTCTATAAAACTACATTCTCACTTTTCAGGTCAAGTAAATATCTAATTTGACTGGCCTAATATGACATCGCCCCACTTTGGTGACCTTCCGTGCATTGTCCAACCATCCAAAACATAGGAACAGTCATCGTGATTAAAGTACATACATTCAAAACATACTATATGTTCTGCGGTTTCTTTTGGCTATTTTATTATCGCCGATCTCCACTTTTTCAGATGATTTTTCAAAGGGCAATGTCCGGTCAACAAGCTTGTTACTTGTCTTTATTTCTTACTTAATTCAAAAAGCCCTTTGGCATTGTAGGAGGTGGTAATAAACTTTTTCACCTGACGTTCGCCTGGAGCATCATTCCAGTGGGACTCGTTTTGCCCCTTTACTCGTTTATGCACTTCCTCTATAATGTATCCTTCTGAAGGTCCAAAGAAGGGTTCTGGCCCATAAAGACAGCTGCCGTTCCTTCTTCTGCAAGGTGATCGGCTGTTGTACTTCCTGCTATTGCCCCATGCGTAGGCACCCATATTAGGGCAACGTTGTTGTTTTTTGCGCTTTGCTTTAGTGATTGTTTACAGTCAAACCCCATCTTTGACTCAAAAGTGTAAGATCTTAAAGCCAGTTAACTGTCGAATGTGTATACGTGCTTTGCTCAATCCTTTGTTAATGCACTCATGTGCACATAGGATAATAGCGTAGATTTTAGCTTGGAAGATGCTTTATCAGTGGTATATATACAGTCTAAATTTAGGCCTTACTACATCTACTCCAACCCCTTAATCCATCTTGGATTCATCTGTATACCGTACACTAGCTCCATCTGCAATCTGTAACGGTATGGCTGTACTCTCCACGCGGCTTCTGATCACTTCGAAAAGTCAGTCAAATTCATATTATTCCACCATATTATCTGAGGGTTTGGTCACGGATTTCAAGTGCAGAAGTTCACAATTCTTAGATGGCCAACTAGGTCTCCTATTTTAAAAGATATTGTCTGCTCCAGTCTTAAGGCGCTCAATCTTCTTTCTATACTCACATGCAGGTGCAATGGTAGAAGGTGTACCATCGCAGCTGTGGGACAGGAGCACATCGACAGTGTTACTTCCAGGCAAGCAAATCTCTGTATTTTTTGGAGCTTGCTTATTCTTAGTTTTTTCAGTTTTTGGCCATCATGTCAATGCAATATAAGTAATCAGGGGTCTCACAACCATTTTGCATGACTAGTAGACACTTTCGCAGCTCCCAAGTTTTATCAAAAAGATGCCATTCGTGCTTTGGTAAGAATTTTCTTGAAATGTAAATTCGATGTTCGAGTTTTCATATCTAGAACAATTACCAAATATTTTACCTCTTCGGAAAATTTTTACCGACCTGTTTTGCTAGCATCTACCCTTAATATTTATCCGAGCACTAGTTCATGACTAGATTTAGGGCGATTTGTATGAGGCTGAAATAGACTTTTCATGTTCTCCCCTTATTGTAATGACGAGGTCATCGGCGTACCCTTGTACATCAAAACCACTATTACTCAGCTGCTCCATGAGGCAATCACTACCAGTGATCACAGGAGAGATGCGAAAACTCTACCCTGCCGACAGCCCTTTTCGGCGCGCTATTGATCGTAGTCGAGATTTTTCCGCCTCTTAGCATTGATTTTATGCAGTGTTAGTTTCGGCTTCTATTTCTATTTGGTGTGCGGCTTCTTGCATGCTTTCATAGGTGTTATCGATCGACCCTCCTTATCTACGAGTATGAATGCACACTTAAACGGGCCAATTCGTGCCACTTGTGTTTATATATTTTATACTTTTTATTATATACACGATTAGTAACAAAGCTTAACAGTATGTGTTATTATGTCTTATTCAAGTAGCAGCGCAGTATCAGTAGAAACTCTGTGCGGCAGCTTACTATAAGGTTCCTAATGCGGACTCATTAGTGAAAACGTGCTGGAATGTGCAGATCCTGCAATATAATTCGGAGAACAAAGAACAGCAAGATCGAACAACGCCGTTGTCCGCCGGAGGTGAATTCGACCCCAAGCTCGTAAAGGGTGCGGATCGGCCTTTTAAAAGTGTTTTTGAAGGCTTGCGTGTGCAAGCAGCCGACGCCGTGCATCTCTAAACGAGGTGCCGTTTATCTGCGTAGAACATCACGTTGGAAGTGATTCTACGGTGTTCCGATTCAACATCGCTCGAAGCTGCGATTTTGATCTCAACAAGGCATTCAGCGCTGTTCCCTTCTCTTTGTTGGCAGGATTAAAACTAGGTTAGTTCCTGCTTGAAACCACGTTACGAATTAAGAAAGCAGCTACAATATTATTAGTAACAAGGAAACTGCGCGCTACGCGCACGTGAAATAGGATACGCGAAAGGTCAAGCTCCGAACCGAGCGCTAAGATAAGAAAAACAAAACCTAAACAAATATAAACATCTGTGAAGCCGGAAGGTGAGATTTTATTTTGTGCCACAGACAAACACACATTAAGGAAAATTATATTATAGATTGTTTTCATGAATAATTGCGCAATTATGAGCAATGTGTTAGAGGCCCAGAGAGCGGGGAAGTGCCGGCAACTGTTACGCAGTCTTCACGTCATTTGCTAACTCGGCGTCCAGGCGATCCCAAGCATTGGCGCATTCTAAAGAATCGACAACTTCGCGTTCAGGTTATTCATGTGCGCGGAATTACACTATACCTTGCGCTCGTTGACTTTGGACTTGCATGAATAACTAAACTCTTAAGGATCTAGTTAAGGCACTTTCTCATGTGCAGCGCGCAACCGTTTTATGTATTTGTTTGTATTTTATTGTGTGTGTTTTCTTACAGATTATATATTCATGTAAACTGCAATATTAGCTTGCCCTTCGCCGCACTGACGATGCTAACAGAGCATCATAATTCACCGACTGAATAAGCTAGCGACCCAGGGCATTGTAAGGTAACAGTACAGTAGAGTGTTACTCCTTCCTTTACTACGAGGATCGTCTCAATAGTATTTGTTAAGCAATGCAGAGCTTCAATCATAGATTTGAATTTTTGTAGGAAAATTGTTTTGGATGAAGCTTCTAATGTAACACTTTATTATTTTCTCCATGCTTTTTAGGTGAAAGGAGGTAAGGGTAAGAGGCCGATAAAATTTAGGTTCTTCTGGAGACTTTTTGTCTCTGTTTGGAATAAAAATTACGTGTATCTGCATTCAATTTTTGGAATATATCATAAAGTGTACAGTTAGGTGTGGAATAATCACCTAACTTCTAGACTGTAAGAATGCGGGAAATAATGTGTTTTTTCTCGCCGATTTAAAGGGCTGAAAGCTATTAATCGCCCATTTAATTTTTCAAGAGTAAAAATATTTCTTGACAAGTTATTGCTGACTCTATCTGGTGAATCACTCCTCCTCCACCATCTCGATAGGGATTGTTTAATTTTGAATCGGTTCTAACTCATGAAAATGTGTCTCCAAACGCACATGTATCATTTCTTGCAGATTCGCCGTGCAGGTGTGGTCAGACCTTTTTAACAACCCGATGTCATTGGAGTGAACTTTTGGAACAACTTTTGAAGTCACATTGCGGGGCGATATAATTCACCCCTTAGCAAAAACGCCTTCAGTTCCTTCTTTTAGATCGTCTCAAGACTTTATTGTATTCGGTGGGTGATCTCCTGCTTTCTTTCCACTCACCCAACTGTTTTGCCCTATTATCATTTTTCGTAATCTTTTCACCTTCATTGCCATGTAACTGACCGATTGTACTACATTGGTATGCGCCCGCTCTCTTAGAGGTATCATATCCGCCTACACCCGAAAATTTTAAGTATTTAGGTCATCAGTAATCATTGATAATTGGGTGTCATCGTCAGGGAAATCGCCAGGATCAATTGTTAGGTGTGAGGTGTTGGGTGCTGGGAACATACGTGTAGCCTGTTGAGTGGTTGTTATTAAACTTATGTCAGCAGTAAGTGTTATTATAGGTGCTATTTCCCTGAAGGGCCTACCTTTGATGGCTTTGACAATGTGGGTATGTGTTCTCTATTCCAGTCTCTAGGGACCGCCTTTTGCTTCATATGGTAATTTGTCTCATATAAGGATATAATGTAATCTTTTAATTGGCCAGATGCTATTTGTGGAACATCTACGGTGTCAATGATATTTGGATATATTTCAACTACCGACTTTAGGTACTTTTAAGGTATCTCACTACCAGTGGTGTAGTGGTAAATTTGGCAGTGGGGGAACGCTTGACTTTCGGGGGGTGTGGAGGGGGGGGGGTTATGGAATATTTCCTAGGAAAAGGGGGGGTCCGGAGGTCCTCCTCCGGAAATTTTTAAAAGTATAAATGAAAAATATGCGTTTTGATGTTTTCTGGTGCAATTTTTCCGTATTACGATGTTTGCGGTTTTGTAGTCTTAATATATAAATATAAAGCCTACAACTTTCTAATTCAAACTGTTTTTAATACTGTGTATATTCATAGCAAGTAGCAAGTCATGTTTGACGTGATTTTTTTTTAAATAATAACATATACCACTATTTAAATGACACTGGAATGAACAATTATCAAATTGTTTGTGCAGACAACAGTATTTACTCCATGTAGGCCTACGCCATACAATACGTTCAATTTAGTATCGCTTAATATTTGCAATAAGAAATAACGCACATTTTAGAAAATCTGCCAGTAAATTTAATAAGTTTTACTTGTGTGTTTTTCTGCTGTAATTATTGTATTAAATTAACTTTCTACTAAATTTAATCTTTTTTTTTACTTAACAAAAAACCAGTGGGGGAACGCCGTTCCCCCGCGTTCCCCCTCGACTACACCCCTGCTCACTACGTTGTAAATTAAAATGCATATGGATATTTCAAGATATTTTGAATAACTTGTTTACACTTTGTTGGATCTCAGTCTTAACAACTAAAACATAGGCTACGTGATCACAACATAACCCCCCTCCCCCCAAATAAAAGGTAGGGAAGGAGGCCAGGTAAGAAATACCCGAGAAAAAGGGCAGGATTATATTTAGCTACAAAACCTCCCGGATCTTTTCAGCAATCCTTCAAATTAATAACAATAACAATATTAATAATAGCAACAGTGATAAGTGATAACAATAACACAATAAAATAACGAGTAACAGAAACACAACGTTGAACATACGTTGAAACTGGTTTCCGAGTCTGGGTCGTTGATGCGGCGTTTCCTCATACTTCGGAGATGAAATCTAAAAAGAGATTAAAACGGCAAGCGTATGCCTGAAAAATTCAAAAATTATAGGCAAGAAACAAATAAACACATGGAAGCGTGGAAGCTTATGTTGTTCTAGAACGAATGGTCTAAGTCAGTGGTATTCAACCTGTTTTTTTCGCGTACCCCTTCAAACATTTTCCTTATAATCAAGTACCCCCTACCTTAAAACTCAAATAATACAGTGTTGTTATGGTTTGTAATGTTGTTTATTGTGGTAGAAAAGGTTACATGTGAATTTAAATATATATAATAGTATATTAGTGAGAAATTTGAGCTTGCTTATTAGCGCACAAATCTTTAATGCGCGGTTGAGTCCGAGTATAAGAGGGGCTTCTAGATTAAGCTGATTGCGGTGTTTATTTTTTATTGTCGAAAATGCAGAAAGACCTTGTTCGCACATATAAGTACTTGAAAATATAAGAAGTTCACCAATAGCAAAGTCACTTAGTTGTTTGTACTCTTTCCGGCATTTAAACCAAAATTCGTTCAGTGAAACTTGTTCAAAAGTTATTTTTAAAGTCATATCAAAACTTAATTCTAATAACTGTTCCTTTAGTTGCATTTCCATATTAGTTTCCAAAATATTTACATTAAAGGGGTTAAGTATCCACACTTCTGAAACATTATTGTTTTCTATTTCAGAAAAATATTGCTCAAACTTGTCCTGCAAAACTGTATATATATATATAATTGCTTGATTGCCGTTTTGTTTAATTATAAATACGTAGATTGGAGATCCTCGCGTACCCCTGAGGAACTATTCGCGTACCCTCAGGGGTACGCGTACCCCCGGTTGAATACCACTGGTCTAAGTGACCCGGTAGAATTTTTAGACCAAATGGGAAATCAGTTTGTTGTTTAGGTTTGTATGAAAGATTGGATTTTTCCAGTAATTCTTCTATCAACAACTGATTTTGGTTGTCTTTTGTTTTTGATAAAGGACCAACAATTTTCTGGTTGAATCTGAATGGATTATTGAGAAGCTGTACAGTAAGCTCGGTTCGAAAGATCAATATCACGCTTTATTTTTGTTCGTAATTTCGTGTACTTGCAATGAAGTTTGCTATCGAATGGTCTGTTTTTGCGTGTTTTATGTAAACGATTTTTCTTTTTGATATCACTGATTATAATAGAAGAAAACCAAGAGGGCTATTTACATTTTGATGGATTGGTTTTTGGAACAGATGTACTAAGAGCTAGATGAAATAGCTCGTAAAAATTTTTAACAACACTATTTACATTGCTATAATTATTTAAGATATACCACTCAGTCTCACGCAGTCTATGATATAGTTCAAGAAAATTACCATTCCTGTAATTGTATTGATCACCTCCATACACAGGCCAGATCTTACTCTAGCGTAGTTAACAGTACATTCTAGTGCGGGATGAACCATATCTTCTGGGACAAACGAGTTACTACACCTAACAATAGATAAGTTTTCATTTGATAGTGAAAAATTCAATATTCTACCCATAGAATTAATCATAGAATTAGACTGGGTTAAGCTAGTAAAATTTAAAAAAATTAAGAACTCATTTTGGAATTCATTATAATTACATTGTGCTTTTGCATAAACAGGGTATAATGTTGGTAGGTTAAAGTCTCCAAACAATAAGAGTTTATACTGAAAAACATGCGTGTGCATTTTTATGGAGTTATATAGTAACCTGTAGCCTGTCAATGTAGACAACGGTGGAACAAAAACAGTACATATGTAAAACGTTTCTTGATCGATTTTAATTAATATAGGTAACTACAAAGACAAAGATTTTTATTAGTGTTGAAGATAATGGCGATCTTGATGATGGTGATGGTGGTTATTGAGCTGAAAATGTTTTTTTTTCAATTACATTTAGCATTAAGTTAGATATATATAGAATTTTTTCTAATTTTACTGTACCTGTTGTCGTTGTTGACGACGGTGGTTACGGATCTCTTCCAATCGCCGTAAATCTCTTGTTATTTGCTACACGGGAAATGTTTCTGTAGACAAAAGAAAAATAAACAAATACTTATATAAATCACAACACGGCGGTTCCTAGTCCGGAAGCGCCACTGGTTCGAGACGGTCCAAACCAGAAAACCTACAGGTGTCCGTGTAAGTTGCTAAACCACTTAGCTGTTTCATAAAAATAATAAAAGACAGAAAACACCATATCTTGAAATAACCTAATTATTTATTTACAGTATGTACACATACAAACTCTGCACCATACTCGAAGAAGGCAAAAGAAATCTATAATAGAATATTTGTTTGTAATTGGAATAGTAGATTTACTTTTAGTTTTACGTATTTCAACTATAAGGATATAGTGAATTAAAAATTCTAGTACTGCGATAACGATAAACGGGAGTTCTCATCAAATCGCTTCAACGATCAATGAATTTATTAAACGCGATCTATTCGAATGGTAACATTTCGCATAAGTGGTTTTTACACTTAAAACTGTGTATTTTCAGGAGTTAACTTCAATATTTATGCTCTCGGTAAATCCTCGCAAAAAATTAAATTTATAAAATGTTGAATAACTCTTGAACGCGATCAAACTGATAACAGGCAGGTTAGCCAATCGAAGAATGTTAAATACATAAATTGAAAATAACCTATTCCGCATACATGATTGCACTAGGTGAACATCGCAGTCACACAGCCTTTCTTAATTTCTCGGCCCAATCGGTAAGGAATATCACCATCGTAAAAGGTATTCACCACGCAAAAGGTTTCATAAGACCAGCACGAACGGTATTTTTAGTTTGAACGATCAGGTGACTAAAACGCTAACAGATACCTGCTGATGCATGACAGGGGCACAGCGAAGAAGAGCTTGGACTTTCTTGCTAGGGTGAGGCCAGAAAATTTTTGACAAATGCTTAAAAATTAAAAATCAAATTTTTGGCTAATTATAAGATCACTGTAAAAGAAAGTTGTATGCATGTATCACACCAGATTTTTACGTAACTGTTCATAATTTAATTGATCATCATGCGTTACTAGCTCAATTGCTGTTAAATATGTTACGGTGAATGAGAAACAGGATAATATAGTTAAACTTGAGGTAATGACGTAAAAGTATTTTGTTATATTATTATATTATTGATATTAACGTTATTGGCCGGACAATATTGTCAATAATCTCATATAATGGCCAACAATGATATACATAGCATATAGTTCAAACATTGTTATTCTAATTTGTGTAATTTTGTTCTATAATTGGGTTGTTTTGACAATAAAAGAATCAATAACAAAAGAAAAGTTTCATATATATATTTTTTAATACTAACCTGTTTGTACTTCTTTAGAGGCAGTTTGTGGTTTGCAATTAACACCTTTAGTTGCCTGGATCACTTTACACATAGTAGCTACATTTCGTTGTGGAGGAACAGGTGCTGATTTAATTATGTACTGCTGCTTTATTTGCGTTTTGACTACAGTCGGATGGGTAGAATTCATATTTAAAGCAGTATCTATGTTATTTTTTGCACGACTTGATCTTGTTATTGCCGATGTCGGTCCATTAGTGGTTGCTAATGACTGAACGCTACTAATTACTGGAATTGTTGGAACATCGGCTGGTATTCCTGCTGCAAACATTTCTTTATGTAGTTTACATCATATACACTCAAATATTACATATTTGTACTACTTTTAAACTTTAATAAGTTAATTCAAATAAATAAACCACTTTGCATAATGATTACTTACGAGATTCTGAGTTTTTGGCAGAAGTTCTTTTTAGATCTTTTTGGTCCACCTGTAGGAACAGGCACTCTGGCGTCTTCGGGTTCATTAAACGTAATTGGTGTTTTGGCAAATTGGTTTTGGAAGGACATGACACAAGTGTATGAACAAAAATTACATATTGTAGCATCCGACATTGTAAGATGATACAGAGGTTGCAAACTTTTATGACAATGATCACATTTTATTCTAAAAACCACAAGTTAGCAGCTGGATAAAAAGTCCGTTAAATATACTTACTTTTTAGAATTAACTGCATTGACAGACACTTGATATAGACTGAGACAATTAAGAGAACACATCATAAGTATTGGACCAGAGCAATGGTTACGTTTAATCATGTCAAAATTGTACTTTTTCACTTTGCACCAACTACAGGGAACAATTTTTCTATGGGCAATGATGTAGATGTTCTGACAACTTTTCGAACAGAAACTATGTTGGGCATTATCGTAATACATCGAGTGTTCTTCGAGTATACTGTTATCAAAATATTTTCGGCACATATCGCATTTTCCTGAAATCATATATTTACATAAATATTTCAAAGCTCGTAATAGAATAGTATAATACCTGGTGTAATATTGTTCACAAATTTAAATGCAACGAAACACTGCTCTCCACAGAACAAACTCTGTTTATTGTCATGCTCAAATTCGATGGTAATAGGTTTCTCATTGAGACACACTGAACAAGTATTACCGGACTTGCTCACAGGCTGCTCTCGATTGTTACTCATAATATCGTATTTTTCCATGCACTGTTGTGTACAAAAGTCTTTAAATTGTCCTTTATCACCAACTTGAGCCAAGAAGCCATCTCCTCCTCCCGACATGTCTTTTTGACAATAGGAGCACACTTTCAGACCTTTCTTGTATTCTTCTAAACATACGCTACTACAAAATTGTCGAATATCATAACCCAAACGCACGCAGTACTTTCCTAAGCAGTTAGATCGTACTTCCACTTGACAATTGGCCAGTGAGTCACCAGAAACGTGTTTCCAAAGGGTGTCCGGTGGGTACTGATGGTCCTTGGCGTAGATCTTTTCCGCGTTGCCGTGACTCAACACTGCGATCAAGAGGCAGTCTGAACCGGAGTGATTGGCTTCGGTCAGTGTCGACAGGACCTCAAAAAGGGCACCGTATTTCAAATCGTTGTAAATACGAATTTCTTTTCCTTCCTTTTCCATCCCACATTTCTCTCCTTTTGCTTTTCCGGGGATCCTATTCTTTTCAGTTTCTTTTTTCTGCATTTTGGTTCCTGTGAATGCTACTGGTGTTGTTATTGTATATTCTAGGTCTGTGCTTCCTAGGCTCCCATTGTTTGCTTGTCTAGTGTTTGATGGCGTTCTCTTAGTTCTCCCATTTCGGGAAAAGGGGCTTGCTTCATCCATCACTCTTCCTTCCTTTCTTCCAGTAGCTTTTTTCTGTGACTTGGCCTGGTTACCTACCGATATCACTGAAAGGTTGCTGGCTGACGATCGGGGGGAGCCCGTTCCAAACCCCTCGTCGACCATTACTGGGGATCCGTCCTTCTGCACCGTAAACTCAGTAGTATCTATTGTACTATTTATATTTTTTAGTTTCATATCCGGGTCGTTAATAGTGTCGGCATCAGTCGATTCCAGTCCTTGCAGTCATAACCAAGGTCTTATCCATTTCCGTGCCTCGTCGTCGTCAAATGATCTATCCACTTGGGATGTGTTCTTTTTTCGAGGTATACCTCCTCCAGATCCGTAGTATTTTGTTGGTAAACGCAGTAAACTGCAGTCGCAGTGTCTAGCTCCGAATAATAGCTGAAAGTTAACGAACGAGTTGTTCGTGAGCCGAAAGGGCTTGACGTATTTGTACGCTTTGTACTGTTTGTTGCGCTTCTTTTTCCGAATATTAAATAACTTCCGATTGATTTATATAAAATTTTTGTAAAAATACAATTAAAATTTGGAGTATTAATTAATTACCATTGAATCTAATGGTGTAAGTAATCGAGAACAATTAGGTACAAACGTGTGGTAATAAATTACCATTTCTATGAAATTACGTAACCGACGTTGAGTAGTTGGGAGTGGAAAGGATTTAGTAATAATAATAATAATAATAATAATAATAATAAATGGCTTTACTTTCTGGGATACAGAAAAAAGGCGAAGTTCAACTAATAGCATCCACTTTAGATTTTTGAGGTTCAATGCCGTCTTTGCTCACCCTAAGAAATCCAACTTTTGGGTTCCAAAAATACACTTATTAATATTTAGCAATAAGCCGTAATCTTGTAATCTGTTGACGGCATGATTTAAATGTTGAATGTATTGTTTGTGATTTTAACTAAAAATTAGAATATCGTCTAAATAATAGAACACTTTGGAAATGAATATTGACCAGCTACTTTGGGCGTTCCGACGTCCGAAGTTAATTCTCACGTATAGCCTAGTGGCGTTATGATTGTTGTCTTGTCTGTGTCCTTAGGACCGATGAGAATTTGGATATATGCTTTTGTGAGGTCCAATTTAGAAAATATCTTGTATGAATGGTATCAGATAAGTGTTTGGTATTGTGACACTGTTTAATAGACGATAGTCGCCACATAATTGAAACTACTGTAAGAATAGAGCCTTTGGGGTGTTATATCTTACATAAATATGCTTATATATACTGGTCGAAATAAAACGCGTGTTTGCTTTATGAACCAATATAATGAACTCTTTATACATTTGTTTTAGGATTGTTGCCTACACAATATGTCTCTGGCAACTATGATCCGTAACATTACTCCCCCCCAAAAGAAGAGGAAGGGTGGCCAGGTAGGAAAACTAATATAACCCCGTATGAGAGTAACAGGATTATATTTAGCTACAAAACCTCCTGGATCTTTTCAACAATCCTTAAAAACTAATAACAATAAATAATAACACACACTACACACGTCCCTGGAGATATCACGTCGGGGTCACCATTTGTAAGAATAGAGCTTTTGGGGTGTTATATCTTACATAAATATGCTTATATATACTGGTCGAAATAAAACGCGTGTTTGCTATATGAACCAATATAATGAACTCTTTATACATTTGTTTTAGGATCGTTGCCTACACAATATGTCTCTGGCAACTATGATCCGTAACATTACTCCCCCCCAAAAAAGAGGGAGGGTGGCCAGGTAGGAAAACTAATATAACCCCGTATGAGAGTAACAGGATTATATTTAGCTACAAAACCTCCTGGACCTTTTCAACAATCCTTAAAAACTAATAGCAATAACTCATAACAATAAATAATAACACACACTACACACGTCCCTGGAGATATCACGTCGGGGTCACCATTTGTAAGAATAGAGCCTTTGGGGTGTTATATCTTACATAAATATGCTCATATATACTGGTCGGTATAAAACGCGTGTTTGCTTTATGAACCAATATAATGAACTCTTTATAAATTTGTTTTAGGATCGTTGCCTACACAATATGTCTCTGGCAACTATGATCCGTAACACTACAATCAGGTTTCCTGACCAAGTAAATGGCAGCAGCTCAAAGACTGGATGACCTTTGTATTATACCAGCAGCTAACAACTGCTGCGGATGTCTTTCCAAAAACAATGTTTGGTCTGGATTGAGACGCCGACATTTGGTATATTTGGGAGATCCTTACATACAGCAAGTACATCCTTAACCACTTCTGACCTGCTGTACACGGTATATACTGGGCAGGTCTTTACGGGTTTTAGTTATTCGTAGGTATCCAGGAAGTGAGTTTTATCATCCACATTGTTGGACCAACTATAGCTAAGAAAAGCAGTGTAAGTGTATGGGAGATGGTGAGGCAAGGGTAGGGAGGTTAGAACAGCTACGATGCTTTAATTATAATTACTGCATAGAATGGAAAACATCAGTGTCCTGGAAGATGAGTTGTTGACTTGATTGACTATTTTTAGTGTTCTAATTAGGTGTGCACATACCTGCAGTTAAAAATATTCATCAAGTGCAATCCGCCTCACAAACCGAAGAATAAATAGGCTGAGTAAAACAAATTCTCTTTATTTGTTTTGGTAGTAATTATAACTAGCTTTTACTTACTTTTTGATATTTAAAATACATGACTATGTGTTTTTATAATTTATTTGATAGTATCTAGCCTGGTACATTTAGCACGTGTTCAATTATGGCGAAATGTGTTATTTTTTCTGTTGAACGTTATGTTACACGTTATGGAAACGTAAATGATTAATAGACAATAATACCAAACACGCTACACAATTCTATTAAGAATATATTTACGCGTAATTTGGACACAGTTCTAAGTGAAAACATGTATCTCATTCCTTTTTCAATATCAGCAAATAGTATAGACTACAGCGCCAGCGTGGCTGAGCGGTTAGGGAGCTCGGCTGCGATGCTAAGGTAAGGGGGTTTAATTCCCACATCTGGCAAGTGGCGGGCGGCCGACCCAGTTGCTTTAAAAATTGGGTACCAAAATCTCGGTTGTGGGAGTAGAGAAAGTAAGGTAGTCGTCGAAGGCGTGGTGCTAACCACATCACCCAGTACGCTGTTAACGGTGTGCCAAATGACTGCGTTTCGGAAAGAGATATTTCGGCTGTCCCACTCTCAGGCCATATTCCTGCGTGTGGAATAAGCGCCCTGAACTTTACTTAGTATTGACTATGTAAGTCTGTGCATTCATTGTTATTTTAGCAAATCAAAAGTGAAATTGCAATACCCTATAATAACTATCTGTGTACTAACAAGTATATCCGAACGAGGCTAATAAATAGGGGAGTTAATTAAGTATTGTTATGGAAGTTACATACAAAACTTTATGTTCGACTGCTAAAATTTCAAATATGACCTATATTTGTCATCAGAAAACTTGAGATATCTCAAAGTATGCCTTTCCTATATTTTTTATTGACAGACAGGTCCAATTACTTTATTATTATAGACTACTCTTTAAAACCATAAACCATGTCGTCATGGTACAGTCGAACATAAATACATTACAAGGGCTTCCTGTGTATATGCTATGCTAATATTGTTGTCAAGATGTTAACTAACTGTAGGTACTTTTTTAATTATGGATTCAACTGTCGCGAATAAAACTGACGCATCAAGGCTGCATAGTTGTAACTCGCCTTTAGAATCTGAAAATAGTGAAAACTGAAATGTTTTGTTGCAAATTCAACAGACAGACACGCACAGTAACCATAGTTTCAGTTGACATGTGGTAGAACGATCCTACCGACAATTTAAGAGACCGCTGAGCTCTCATGATGATCTGCAGGAGAGTTTTTTGGGTGCTGACATTGTACTCGTACCATTCGCTGTCCCATATCGCATTCGTTACCATGACGCTCTAAAACTCTCTTTATTAATATCGTGATTTGACAGCCTGTAAAGGATTACCTCCAAACGAACTTCATTTCCGTGCCAGTAAAATAGAAACAGTTGAGTAACCATGGATCCAATGTAAATGACATTTTTTAGCAGTTGAAGTGAGAGGTCCGCCTAAAATGTTAACAAAGGCAGTGATTGTTTAACAGTGTTCTTGTTTAATTTAGTAAATTATTGAGAATTGCTAATCGTGATACGTTGAGATAAATTTGTATCCGATGTCCTTTTTTTAAATAGACTAGTTAAAATTAAATCCTGTTATTCAACCATTTACTTATTCATAATCTTTAGCATCTTTGAAATTTTGGGTGTAAAGGACTATTTATACAACGCAGGAGGTGCAACAGAGGTAATACTTTACCTTATTTTTTATCAAAGTACATTTCAAAATTGAAAAGAGCTGATAAAGTGTATATTACAATATAAAACCGATTTAAAACAACGCAACAAGCCAAAAGGCGGTCCCATACCTTAGTGGAGAAGGAATGGGTAATTTTATATTTTTGTTTACTCGCCGAACTTTAAACTAGAGTCGAAGCAGAGAGCTACATAATAATCCGGAAAACGGATGAGCGTCAGATGTTGATATAAACCTTGAAGGTAAAGTTGAAAAGTATTCAACACGACAATGACTTCTTTTGATTGATATAGCTGGGTCGACTTACCTTAATACCTAAACATGCGTTATGCTTTTTCTGAAAAGCGCGCTGTCTATTTCCACATAGTGAATAACATATCAAATATATCAACTAAAATATCAATTGATTTGTAAATTCAACTGCGCGGCGTTAGCCGGAACTCAAGTTACTGCATTGTCTGGAACAAAGGCAGGGCAGATGCACTTATTCGCGTTACACTCTAACTTAACGTACACGAAAAACGAACATAACTTGAGTGAGAGGATGCAGTCTACAGCTGGGAATATTTAATGATCTTTAACAGCCATACAGCTGCGCGGAATGAGCATTGAATAAAATGCGGTAGAAAGGAACTGTAAACTATTTCATAAAACCGAGCGTCATACCTTAATTTCGTAATAAGTTACTGATACATATCCAGGTCATGCACAGTTTAAAATAATGCAATTTTTATATAGATTGGTGGTGGATAATGTGAACATACGAAATCCAATGAACTAGAATACAGTTAATTGGCGTTTTATGCATTTTAGACAGAAATGGACTAATATGCAATCTAGTATCGGCAGAATCAAGGTGTTTTGTTTTTAGTAATTTTTTCCCTGTCTATATTGCAAACTACAATATCAATTCATTTCTGGTAACTCACCAGATAAAAAATAGAACTTACCACAGCAATTTCAAATCCGATCATAGCAATTTGTATACCACACGCTGCAAAATCCAGTAAAAGAAACAATCTCATACATATATCCAGCTCTCGCACAAACCTAAATAGAGATATATAGTTGTTATATCGAACACTCTAGAACTACTTATTGACCTTATAATAGCGTTATGGTATATGACGCAGTTTCGTAGGTTTCTGGCTATAATTAAATCCTTGACAACTTTGGATTCATTTTTGTCTGTAGCATTTATTGTTTGGAGATTATGTTGAAGAATTTTAATTTGTCCTGTCGCAAATATAATCAACCCAAAGAATAAATTATCACAACCCACAATATAGGTGGTGACAAAAATTCCAACTAGCACGTGCCAAGCGTAAGCGCCTGTGTAGTACTTGTATCGATCAAAGGGATACCAAGATACTAACGGCAAAGGCCTTTCCCTGTATACAATGGTGTTATTATCTATTATATCGAAATATGCAGTTGGAGGGTCGACTAATTCCGTAAACGCCGGGGTAAGGATAAACATTAAATAGCACATTATACCAAGAGAGATCATCAGTCGATTGGCATTATAGTTCTTTGAAATGTACTGCTTGTAAATTTCTATAATTTTATCGTTACCATTAGCAAAAACTTTTCTTTCTGTTACCATAATCTTTTGTAGTAATGTTTTAGTAGGCGCGCTTCCAATTACCCATATTTTAACGAGACCAAGGGAATACAGGGAATTAATTGCTAATACACCAGATAACTCTTCTAGGCTCTTTCCAACGACCATACAGATTTCGATGTATTGCAAAAAAACAAATGTAACAAATATTAATATAGTAATTTTATAATAAACATCGTAAAGTAAAGATAATATTTTATACTTGAAGAGTATTGGCCAAAACCCTACACATATTAAGCACTGTTTTGCTATCTTCAAATGCAAATGACCGTTCATGGTGAGAAACTGTCACGGAGTCATTGTTTGCCTTTATATAGGAATTGGCAAGCATCGCAACAATAAACATAATTACATACACTGGTAGTAAATTATATGTCGAGACAATGATATGTTAGGAATTGTTCAGGTGTAATTACTACTGCAACTTTAAAAGAGTTACTTCCGCTTGTTGTTGGCAGTTGAAATTCAATAATCTGCTGTAATAAAATAGTTTTATTAATGAAAAGCTCTACATCCCGATTGAATTTTATGAAAGTTCAGTTTAAGTATGAAAAATAACATGTAATAATATATGGTATAGTTAAATAACGTACATTCTTTACATTTTCAGAGTAACTAATTGATTCACTACATAGCTTACATAACTAACCTTGAGTGAAATGTGCTAAGTGGCTTTAAGGATTATCAGAGGTACGAAAGCTAACTGGGATTATTTATATAGTTACCCACAATAAATTGGTTTGAAGCGTGTATCCTACCACGGATTTTTGGAGGCACTACTAACTTAACCAAGTAATTTTTATTAAAAAAAACTGGTACTCGGAACCGCTTAAATAAATTAACGAAACGTATCAGTGGTTTGAAATTGGAACTGCGCCTGGTTCACTTGAATGTGAATTTGTAGCAATAATATTTCAATATACAACCGATTTGTACATCTGTTTGTTGTTATATAGCTTTGTAACTAGATGTAGGTAGTTTTAAAATTGCGTCAATGGGTTTGTACATCCGGCGTCCATAGCTGCGCGATGTGTTAAGTCCCTTTTTCGCGGGCTGGAAGCGATCGAGTTTTGGCGAAAAACGTCATTCTGTGCCGAAAGCTTAACACAGAATGGTACCTACGCTTGGTGGGTGAAATGCTTTGTTCGCGACCCAAGAGTGTACCGGACGAGCCTTTGGTTTTTGAGAGTGTGACAACATGGCAAGTGAAAGCGGAATCCTCACGTGTCCTACGGAACCACCAGCGCAGGGAAACGTCGAAATAGTGAGCGATACGGAAGAGTAGCAATCGAGGCCAACAAAGGAAGCAATAGCGACTGAGAGTTAAGGCATCGCGTGTGGCTCGATTTCGTTTATTTCCGTAACATTTGGTGAATTTATACCGTAGGTAATTAACGCTGCAAGGGTCACCGTCGAAGCCGTGTCAGTAAGTCATACAACGCCAAGGAGCGTTATGGCCCTCTTTTCTTGGGTTTTATGCTCGTTACGCCTGGACATATGCGCAATAGGTTGTCGAAACAAAGACGGAACTTGCAACAGTTGTTTAGGCAAGTAATTTAATGCTGTGGTTTGGTGCGATCTGCGTTTAAACATCTACGCTGTAGAAGCAACTGTCGGGGGTGTGCTTTCGTCGCGTTTCAAATAAATGCGTAGTAGAAACAACTTTTCGCTTGTAAACTGACTTCATGCTTAAAATAAATGTTTGTAGAATCACCCGCTTGCGCACAAATGGATGTTGTTGTTGTTTAATATAACGGCGTATTTGAGACAGTTCTTGACAGTTGATTTAGTATGGTTGCCATATATATGCATGGTAGAAATGGTCATTTATTTAACGATCTAGTTAATAACACTAGCGTTACTTACTGTTTTGTTTTACTAGGTAATGGTTGCTTGTATTACAGTTAGCTTTTCAGTTTAGCACGAGCCAGGTTAACTTCTGGTTTATTTCAATGGCGACTTTCTTTAAGCACAACTGGAAGTGAAATAAAGTAAGAGGGATCTCATCGCTATCAATCTATCTGGCAATAAAGTAAGGCAAAGTAATTAATAAAAATATAACGGCGTAGCGGGCACTCCAATATAAACACCTAAGGAGTACACTGAAAGTCCCATTACAAGTTGAACTCATATGTACATTTGTATTTTTGGAAAAGCATTGTGATTAATTACATTAAAGACTTCCGTGTGCTCTAACCTGCCCTAACTAATAGGAAAGCTCTTTTAGTAACAAACGTCTCTTGTAAAGTATTTCCAACATAATTTACTTAGAAGTTTATTCCACCAACATTTAGGATGGCAAAACTATTATCATAGGCCAATGTTTTACATTCCGAGGTGCATTGATGTGGCACGCATTTTATCTGTAGTGTACTACCATTTCTGTTGTTCTCTTGTAAAAGTTAATCACCGTTGGTTTCGTTTTACTCCTGATAGATCGAATTATCATGATGTAAATTTGACCCAAGAATGACTTTGCTGTTCTACTTTGGAATGTGGGACACCAAAGTAGTACCATTATTGATTTCATATCCCTAACTTTAGTTGTACCAAATTCAGGAGACCAATTTAACCTACACGTGGTTTTTATCTGTTTTATTACCAATGATAATTTTGGTCTGAAGATGAAGCCAGTCTGGTTTCGAAACATGTCGCCTTGTTAATAAATGTAGGTGGAGAAGACTACTGTGTTTTGTTGCTTCAGGATGGGTTAGTCGAATTCTGCTAGATCTCCAATAAAATAAGCTAAGTTCTCCTTGTTGATTTTTAATTTCATTAGTTAGTTGTGGATAATGGAAGCAGATTAGTATTCCGAAACGTTCATGTCTTAAAGCATTTTTATTTGAAATCTGTATTAAGGTACTTCAAAATCGTCATTGCAATGCAAGAAATCGGCATTACAGTAAACCATTGTTTTACGACTTTTTTGTAGGTGGTGAAGCGACAGATAAGCGACAACCGACGTTAACATAACCTACAAATGTTGGTTAAAATATTGTAATTTCACGATTTCTCGATTTAAAATAAAACATAATGTACTCCTCGGCGCTAAAGTTCTTTTTTATCCCTCATGTGGTTTATTCGTGATAAAAAGCTTAACTTCAGTGCCTTGGTATACAAACTACTATTAATTTATAGTGTGGCGAAATACCCAAAAAATAACATGATTATTGAAGCGCCACAAAGAAGTTTGAGAGATTATTTTTGAAATTAATTGTAGTATTGTAATATTTGCTTACCTGGTTTCTTAAATTATGCAATTTTCGTTGTATTTTTTCGGCAGTACAATTAACTTTTTCTGATATCTCTTTCAATATCTTGTTCTTATTTTTACGATTTCGGTACTCTTTACATTTATGATCCCACAAAACAAAGTTTTCCTCATATATGCCAATCAATTATGTAGTTTCTTTTCTTGACCACTTTGTTTTAGAAGCCATTTCTATAAAATAGTTCTCAGTAAAGCTCTCAAAATACGAAACGTGTTAGTATGTATTTGGAGAGTAACTATCAAGATCAATAAATTATGTGTGTCCACTTGCGAGTAAGTCTCAAGTAGTTCAATGTCTGAGAGTTGGTAAGCACTCTCCGATAGTTACTCTCAGAAGCGTGTCCACTTGCGAGAAATACTCGCGAGAGTATTTCTCGCAAGTGGACACGTAGCTTAAGTTACTTCCTCGCACGAGACAGGGTCCCAGAAATATTTAAGGGCGTCTCTAGGGGCAGGTGGATTGGCGAGCCTGGGGTACGGGATCGAGGGCGTCTCAAATAGGTCAGCCCAGTACCCCTTCAGCTCGTCGAATAAATGAGCAAAAAATTTTTGTCCACCCTCCATAATCTCTTGGACTACCCTTTTTCTGTCTCTCTTCCATCCAGACTGGCTTCGCGCATGGTCCTGTCTGCGTTGTCTCTTCTTTGTGGTGCCTCTTCTGTTCGGTATTGCTTCATGCTGGTGATTATGGATGATGACTGCCGGTGCAGGGAATGCATTCTGCAGCCAGTTATTAATGTCTTACTCGATTGGTTCTTCTCGCAGGGCTGCTTCTGCAACAGCTACAAAGGCCTGGATGTTAAATTCCTGGGTGCCAGCTTTACGAATTTAAGAATCAGATTACGAATGGCATCACAGAGGCTAGTCCCAATCGAGCTCCTTCGGGAATCCCTCACCGGCCATTTTCTTCCATGGAAGTCTTAGAGTCCTTGACTTGCGGCACTGGCATTGGCATCATCTTCACCGTCGGTGGATCTCACGCCATTCGCAGCCTCACTGCTGTCAGTCCTAGCTTCCCCGACACTATCACTGTCGGTTTTGCTAGTACTACTGGACTCCGGTTCAATCACTCTTTTAGCGAGCATAGTTGCAATTGCTGCGACCACCATCTGTTTATAATCTTGGCGCCTCCTGGCGCCATTGGTGGCCTCAAGTGTTTATCTCGGAATCCGCTCCAGCAGATATTGGTTTACGAACAGCTCCCCGTTCAGTGTCCCTTCCGCTTCTTTCCGCGCCATTAATCGCAGCTATTCCTGGATCTACCTAACCTTCTTGGGCGCACTTACGATTTCCTCGTTTACTATCTCCGGATGTTTATGGTGACAATGGACACCCAAACCCCACTTAGTTGGAAACGAGCGGGGACAATCCAGACAGTTGAATAGTTCTGTTGCAAGTATTGGAGCCCCTGCAGGTGGCTCGGGTGGTATAGATGGTGGACTTCTAGGTATAGGATCAGCTGTAGGTGGTTTTGCAGCAGCTATGGGTGGCGAATTTATCCTTCGCGGTAGAGGATCTGCTTCAGGTGGTGTTGGATTGATTGTTCTAGGTAGTGTTTCTACATGTGATGGTTCTAGTTGTGTAGGTGTTGAAGTCATCCGTTGTGATATAGATGAGCGGCCCGTTGTATCACCAGGGTCGGGGGGTCGCGGTGGCAGCCCCCGACTTCTAGTATTCTTTCTATAATTATTTGGGCCTGGTAGATTTTGGGGATTGGTTAGTATAGGCTGGCAACCCTCTAACCCCTCGGTTAACGTCGGCCTTTCACCACCTGTTGCCCCCATTATGGGCGGGTCCGTCCGTACATGGCTACAGTTTCCCACGCTGGAACCTTCGGCAACAGGAGTCGATCCGTCATCCTTCTGCATGAATAACTCGACCTCGTATAGGCAAGACTACGGTCTTGGAAACACTGAACTATATCTCACCTTATAGGTGAGCGCGCTCGTATGTGCTTCCCTGGTCTGTCCTTTCGAACAGACCTTTGGACCCCACAACCTGTTCTGGAAGTGGGGCGGAGCAACTCATGTGGTGGATTATGGCGATTGTATTCTCGAGTAGGAAAAACTTTAGATGTAGGGCAAACTCTCTTAATTTATCTCATGCATGTTTTGGAAATCGTAGTCAAGCTACCAGGTGAAATGTGTACGCATGTATCCCGAATAATTTTTGCAAAACAAAATTCCAGAAAAAATTGGTTGGCAGGCAATAGCATTGTTCTGCTGTATTCACTGTAATAGTTTAAGGTCGTCAGAAAATAAGGTCATACTATTCAGGATTGGCAGCAATTATCTGGGTTACCCCAGTTATTCTAATCCATTCACTTGTGGCATCGTCCATGCATGAGATTCCTAGAACCTTTCAGATTATTGCAAGTATTGGAGCCCCTGCAGGTGGATCGGGTGGTATAGATGGTGGACTTCTAGGTATAGGATCAGCTGTAGGTGGTTTTGCAGCAGCTATGGGTGGCGAATTTATCCTTCGCGGTAGAGGATCTGCTTCAGGTGGTGTTGGATTGATTGTTCTAGGTAGTGTTGCTACATGTGATGGTTCTAGTTGTGTAGGTGTTGAAGTCGTCCGTGGTGATATAGATGAGCGGCCCGTTGTATCACCAGGGTCGGGGGGTCGCGGTGGCAGCCCCCGACTTCTAGTATTCTTTCTATAATTATTTGGGCCTGGTAGATTTTGGGGATTGATTAGTATAGGCTGGCAACCCTCTAACCCCTCGGTTAACGTCGGCCCTTCACCACCTGTTGCCCCCATTATGGGCGGGTCCGTCCGTACATGGCTACAGTTTCCCACGCTGGAACCTTCGGCAACAGGAGTCGATCCGTCATCCTTCTGCATGAATAACTCCACCTCGTATAGGCAAGACTACGGTCTTGGAAACACTGAACTATATCTCACCTTATAGGTGAGCGCGCTCGTATGTGCTTCCCTGGTCTGTCCTTTCGAACAGACCTTTGGACCCCACAACCTGTTCTGGAAGTGGGGCGGAGCAACTCATGTGGTGGATTATGGCGATTGTATTCTCGAGTAGGAAAAACTTTAGATGTAGGGCAAACTCTCTTAATTTATCTCCTGCATGTTTTGGAAATCGGTCAAGCTACCAGGTGAAATGTGTACGCATGTATCCCGAATAATTTTTGCAAAACAAAATTCCAGAAAAAATTGGTTGGCAGGCAATAGCATTGTTCTGCTGTATTCACTGTAATAGTTTAAGGTCGTCAGAAAATAAGGTCATACTATTCAGGATTGGCAGCAATTATCTGGGTTACCCCAGTTATTCTAATCCATTCACTTGTGGCATCGTCCATGCATGAGATTCCTAGAACCTTTCAGATTATTGTTTAGTTTTTCATGATCCGATTACACTTCGTGGCTGAGGAAACATAGTAATATCTTACCCGGTTTCCAATTCCGCCCGCTATGGCTGACGGGGTTTCTCGTTGTCGGAATCCAGCACAGAGTCATCGTTACTCCCGCCGTTTACCCGCGCTTGCTTGAATTTCTTCACCTTGACATTCAGAGCACTAGGCAACATTTAGGATACTATTATCATAGGCCAATGCTTTACATTCCGAGGTGCATTGATGTGGCACGCATTTTATCTGCAGTGTACTACCCTTTCTGTTGTTCTCTTGTAAAAGTTAATCACCGTTGGTTTCGTTTTACTCCTGATAGATCTAATTATCATGATGTAAATTTGACCCAAGAATGACTGTGCTGTTCTACTTTGGAATGTGAGACACCAAAGTAGCACCATTATTGATTTCATATCTCTAGCTTTAGTTGTACCAAATTCAGGAGACAATGTTCGTTTCTTTTTTTTAATGTACCAACATAAAATAGCTTTTATGTGCCACTTCCCCCACAGTTTCTGTCACTGAACAGTGCAGTCATGTTACGACTTGAACCGTATAGAGGCTGATATCCCTTTTACTACATATGTAGAATTATTACTAACACCATATGGTTGTTTCCCGGCATATATCTCCAAATTATACGAATAATACATTTTAAAATTTACATGAATATATTTTTACGCTGCATTTGGTGGAATACACTGGCAAAATTGGCATCTTCCTCTGAAATCTAAGAGTATATCATCTAATGTCGCGCATTTTCGTGGATGATAATATTTTTGGCAGTATTATATCAAATCTATTGTCGTTTCTTTTGCTGTCGGGTATCTCGATCGTTGAAGTGCAAACACGGCATTAGAAATTTGAACCTTCTGAAGAATCCAGCACCCACTTACCTTGAAAGGCTCTCAGATTACGTACAGTCGTTTTGAAAACTGTGTTGTACAAAGATAGTTGTAAGTTTACTGGTGGTTCTTTTTCACTCAACTATGGCTCACATTGTATCTTAACTAAGTAGACCTAGATGTATACCTTTAAAATATTTGTATGCACAGCGTTTTTTCTAACTTGATGTATTTAATTCATACTCACAAAGCACAAATGCTGCACAACACTTTAATGAACACGACTGTACAAACCACTTCCCCCCACCCATCCCGTCTTCGGTGTTCTAGCACGTTATATCGGAAAATTATTTTGCAAAGGCCTTTCACACGGCAGCATCTCAAACTCTAGTGATGTGCTGCCATAGCTTACGCTACCTTATGTGCCCTTGCGATGTGGAGGTAGAGTTTTAATCTCCCTACTGGGGGTAGGTTGCCAAAGAAACTTTGCGTCCTTCAGTGAAGAACAGGAATTACAGGGTGGGTGGATAATGGAAGAGACATACCAGAAAAGGTGGAAAAATACTGCCTGTGTTGACAGAGAAAAACCACCTAAAACCTGAATCAGAACAGACCGACGCAAGAATCGAACCAAGGACTTTTCGAATGCAGTACCGCTAGGGGGAGCCAAGAGTCACAGGTTTTTGTACTCTGCAGGCCAGAGAGGTGGAAACGATATCTAGTTTCCTAATGCAGCAATGTTTTTATTCCACCAAGGGCCCCAAGGATCAGTACCACCAAATTTACGACGTGTCCTAGGCACAATTCTCACCCTCAGCTAAGGGGCCATAATAGTTCCAACATCCTTTTTTACCGCTGGTTGTCATATTTGTTTCTACAATACTTGAGAGTTCGACAGTATAAAGGCGTTTCCTGTCTTATTATTTTTTTGTTTCATTGCACATCTAAGATATTATACCAGTTTTTATACAACTGGCCAACAATTCAGTGGTGATTTTGTTGTTACGTGGCAGGTTTGTGGTCGAATTGTTTAATAATAATAATAATAATAATTTTTATTTCTCACTGTGTGCAATATAAACATTTTTAAATACAAAGAAAAAAAATTAATATTCAAACAAATGTTACACACAAAAGCCTTACAAAAGGCATGGAGAAACAACAATATAATAAATATATATATACAGACGGCTAGTAGAGCTGCGCATATCACTAATTAATCATTATTTAAATTTTCAAATTCATTTAAGGTATAAAATTCTTGGTCACATAACCACGTTTTTAATTTCCTTTTGAAGTATGTTTTAGTTGGTGAATTTTTAATTGCACCGGGTAATTTGTTAAATAGTTTCATGCCAGAGTAATAAGGTGATTTTCGGCTTTTCGTTTTTTTATAAGGTGGTAACCTTAATTGCAGCCGTGAGCGTGTAGGGTAGTCATGTGTATCACCATGTATAGGCAATTTCGGTAGTTTTTGATAAATCATTAAACAGACTCTGTAAATATATAAACTAGTGAGTGTTAATACGCCTAACTTCTTAAAATAAGTTCTACATGAGTCTCTAGGTTTTAATCCGATCATCGTTCGTATAGCTCTTTTTTGAATTTTGAATATAGTGTTCGCGTCTCTGCTATTACCCCAAAATTCTATGCCATATTGCATCAGATTCTGAAAGTAAGCAAAGTACACCGTTTTTGCGATATCCAGATCAACCTTACTACTTATGACTGTTAGCGCATACACAGCTGAACTGAGCCTTCCATTTAAATGCGTAATGTGTGGCGACCAACTGACTTCCTTATCAACAATAATTCCCAAAAAATGTGTATTATCAACTGATTCAATTATTCCTGAGCTTGTAAGTAAATTGATGTTATCATTATTTTTACCGGGATATCCGAATGTTACTGCGTAAGATTTTGTACTATTTAGAAGCAATTTATTACTTGCAAACCATTGTTGAAGTTTATCTATAACTTCTAATGCAGTAGCTTTTAAATTTTCTGCATTTTTATCATTTATAATTAAACTAGTATCATCAGCAAAAAGTGTAAATGAACAACTGTCTACATTGTGCGGTAAATCATTTAAATATATAATGAATAGTAAAGGTCCCAATATGCTTCCTTGCGGAACTCCACATTTAGAGGTTTGCAAGTTGAACCTATAGCGTTTAATACAATTTGAGTTGTTTTGATGAGCTACCTCTACTAGTTGCAATCGACCCCGAAGGTAAGAATTAAACCAATCATGGACAATACCTCTAATGCCATAAAAATATAATTTATTTAAAATAATTTCAAAGTCAAAAGCCTTTGAAAGATCGCAGAATATTCCCAAGACCTTGTCATTGTTTTCCAGCGTGTCTATCACATGATCAATGAAATTATAAATTGCATCTGTAGTGCATCTGTTTTACCTAAAACCGTATTGATTATTATTTAAGATATCCTTATTATTTAAGTAATTATTTAATCTTTTTTTCATTAATTTTTCTAAAATTTTTGAAAGCACTGGCAATAATGAAATGGGTCTGTAGTTTTTTATGCATTGTTTTTCACCTTTTTTAAACAGAGGTTTGAACTGCTATTTTAAATTTATCAGGAAATACTCCTGAGGTAAAGGAACAATTGTATATATCAGTAAGTGGGGTAGCTAATATGCCAATATTATCCTTTATAACTGATACTGGTATCTCGTCCCATCCAAAGGACTTTTTATTTTCTAATTCTTGTACTATTTTAATTACTTCGTAGTTAGTAGTTGGATTTATATAAAAAGATGATGAGTTGTTATTAAATTTTGTATTATGCAAGTACTGTTACTTTTTACAGCTGGAGTATAAATTGTTGCTCTCTTATTGAATGGATAAATATACTTTGAAGTAACTCATTCCGCTGACACCACAATAGGGACAACGCCAATTTTCTCGAGTCTAAAGTGGATATTTGTAGCCGTTCAATTTTTATTATTGTGGGTTATTATTATTACACAAAAGAGATGCAGAAAATACTATACTAATTACTTTTCTAAAAAGGAAATATAGACTTGCGTTTCCATAATTATTATGTTTGTTCTTGCACCCACATCCAACTGCATGCCTCATATTTTGAAAATACGTGCATATTATAGGTTTTGGTAGGTTTTTATATTTAGTTTTGGGAATTGCATCAGCTGATATTTCTCTGGAGGTCGTGTCGTAGAGGATACTTCGACAAGGTTATTACTGGTAGTAGGACGAGTATTACTTTAACAATTCTATTAACGTTGACACTACCACTGCTTTCGTTTACAGGATGTATATTGGGTACAAGTAGAACCATCGCAGAATTTGATATAATTTCCGACAATCATGTAGCTCAGTGGTTAAGAGCGTGAGGTCTCGGTTAAAATTCGTGCGCAGCTTATTGGACCGGTATCGGGCCCGGTCACCAATCGCCGTTGGGATACAAGTAACTGCGTTTCCCCAGGAAGACTGGTATATGGGAAAGAGTAACCTAACCACACATAACATACACTGATATGGTAACCTGTAACCTCAAGGTATCATAGAGATGGTGGCCAAAAAGACGGACAAAAAGAATAATTACATGGAGACCTAGAGAGGTTAAAAGGAGAAAGACAGCCAATTCGTTAGACGAATAATGGTAGGAGAATGGCGGGTATTGGACGAATAACCCAAAAGACACAAGCTTTCAAACAGATTAATGATTTTTGTCACGTCTTCCCGAATGCAGTTTATTACCGGACAACTGAGAAATAATAAAAGCAAATTATTTAATTTTGCGAATATAGCTATACCAGTACCCATTTTTACTTTTGTTCTGGCGCTTATGGTCATGGAATTATCTGCTTCTTATTCTTGCAGCAGACCCGCGGCCTGTTTGTTCCAATTATTACTTGATGTCGAAGTGCAGCTGTCCATCCATCGCTTCGGTGGTCTTCCTGTCAATCTGGTAGTTTTCGGTTTATTGTGCCTTGCTATTTTAGAATTTAGGTAGTCTGTTTTTCAGCATTCTCGTTACGTGCTCGTTCCATGCTTTTCGGCGTTTTAGGATCCATCTAACCACATATTGTACATTTCATCTTTATCTTATGTCTTATATCATGGAATTATGTGACATTAAGATATTCCTCCAGTTTTTTTAAAGATATTTTAACAGGTTCCTTCGGTCAAATTTATGCACGGTATCAGATTCTACCCGCAATTCTGTTCAACTTTGCTAAGTTGTCCCATCTTGAATTTTCCTTAACAATAAGGTTACCAATACATATATTGGCACCCTGCATAGAGTGTGCACTATAAGAAAAAAATATACATTTTGTCTTATTTTTATTTATACATATTGTCTTTAAAATTTCCTGCACATTTCCCAGAACACCTTGTATGTACCTGCATCGTACATACTTTTTATAGATTTGTATAAACTAAAAACATTCTAATGTACACTGAGACCGCGTACTTTAAGATGTGAATGGAATAAATTGCACGTTTATATGAGCTCTAGTTATCAGGAAATAGGTTGCGGTGATGTCCTATGCTTTCTGATATTTGAATTTAAAAATAGGCAAACTGCGAAGCATTTCTATTTTTACATTTTAGGCAGATGTTGAGACTCACGCCCAGTTAAGTTTGTGCATACCAGAACGTAATTCGATTGACCCAATAAAAAGCAGAGAAAGAGACGTACGAATATTTGCGTTGAATACAATATGTATTGTTTGTAATGTGGGATAAATTGGTAGCAGGTTATTTTCTATATACTTTGTTTATTTTTCAAGCCTTCTGTTGGTAATAGATATTGAATAGCCACACTAATAGAAATCGGTAGTATATCGTTGATCCCAAACCAATTTTGAGATCATTTAATGGTATACCACGTGAAATTGTTTTCTTGAAGACTATAATCATTTTCTATTTGAGGATATGGCATGTATGATAAATTGGTGATAGCTTTGACTCAGATGGCGGTGTCATCTGCGTACTGAAAAAGCTAAACTATTGGGTTAAGTGGTAGAAGAATGTCGGCGCAAAATTGAGTCTTGAGGAACCCCGGCCCATGGTGCTGGTGAAAATAGAGGTAACCATTAATGATACGGAGGAAGAAGAAATTGACATGGAATTCAAAAAATTTGGCCATCAGTTCTTCATGCCAGACGAAGTTGAAGGCTCTGTCAATGTCAAGCATGATGGTGACGAGGTGTGGCGTAGGGTGCCTTAATGTCAATTTGACGTATTTGTCCTTTACCAGAGTACGAACAATCATCTGCAGTATCCTGTTATAGGACAAATACGTCAAATTGAGATCAAGACACCCAAGTGTGGCTCTAAAATAGGAGATTGGGGGGGGGGGGGGGGGGGGGCGCAAACCGTACGGAAAGTCGAGAATAAAGTGAGTCTTTAGAAATCCTCGAAGCCTGGAGGCAAGAACGTTTTCGTAGGTTTGGCCCAGAAATTTGAGAAGGGCTATAGGAAGATGAGACGAGGAGAGGTTGGCATCCACCACGTTGGCAGTTCTTCAAGCCCGGGAAAAGTGCCCGAAACAGAGGCATCAGTTGAACATGTCAGGCCATTTTATATTTCTCAGTAATTCAATTATCTAAATAAACCTTTAGAACAGCCTTGGTACATAATTGGCGAGTTTGCCTGTATTTCGAGTCCATTTTAGCCATAGTCCATCGCTTAATACTGCAACGTTTAGCATCAAGCATAGCCATTCGTACACTCCTTATATCGTTGTTTCTAATTCGTAACCTTTGTACAACCCTTGTATCGTTGTTTCATGCAGCTGCCTGCCCCTTCAGTCGTAAGAGCGTTGATTTTCAAGTTATTTCAAATTTGGCTCGTGAGAGCGAGTGAGAAGACTTTCTCGAATTTTTATTTAGAGCGGCTGTCGATCTTTTTCTATTCGAGGCAGCTGCAGTGGCGTGACGTTGTTCTTGGCTCCTGATTGGACGCCCCGATCGCGCAAAGCTTAGTTGTTAGCGTCGGTCGAGTCATTGAGCTCCGGGCCGCCGGATAGAGAGTTGAGATTGCGATTTTGTATGGGCGTCTCCACGCTTGGCGTGGGAAAGCCTGCTTTTCCGTTTGTGCTGTTACAGCAAAGTGTTTTTCTGGGACTGTTGTCTTTTTAATTGAGTTGCGAAGAAACGCTGCATGGTTACGTTGGTGTGCACTCGTGCTGTGGTATGGGGAGGTCCGTGTCCGAGTTGTTGTGGGGTTCAGTTCATATGTAGGCTCGTCAAAGCCCGTTTTCCGTCGTCGTCTGTGAGGCGGCATCCTTTTCCTGAAGTTACCCATCCAACGCCTACGCTGGTAGCTGTGTAATGGCCAAGGGGGCCTGTACACAATTCGCTCTTTGAAAGAGGACTCTGTAGGACGTCGTAGCTTTTCAGCTCTGCCACACACACATCAGGTACGAAGCGATATACCGACACTGCTTTGAGTGGCATCGTTGCAGGCCGAGCTCACTAATAAGGTAAAATTGTGCAATAAACTATTTCGCCCGCGTGTTCGAGTAAATTAACCTTTTGAAGTTTGCGCTTGACGCATAATTAGTGCAGAGTACACTCTAGTACAACGTTAATGTTTGTGTTCTAACACTCAGTGCTACAGAGCAGCTTTGTTTGTTTGTTTGTTTGTTAATGGACAAGGTCTAGGCATGCAGAGTACCAGGTACCTTAGACACCGACTGCTTTGGTCATATGGTCAAAGTCCTACTTAGAATTTTGCCGAGACTAAGGAGTTCCAACCCTAGCAAGGGATCTTTTACATGCTACACATCGTAGTAACATGGGACCCACGGCTTTACATCACTTCCGAATGATGGCATTCTGTAGAAGCTTTCATCTGCATTTTTTTTATTTTTGAAAACCTCACCGGGACCGGCTTTGTTATGTAAATTAACCTTTTGAGTTTGCGCTTGACGCATAATTAGTGCAGAGTACACTCTAGTACAACGTTAATGTTTGTGTTTTAACACTCAGTGCTGCAGAGCAGGTTTGTTCTTGTAACTTAACCGTTTAAGTCGGCGCCCGACGCTTAATTAATGCAGCAGTACATTCCAGTACAACGTTGACGCTTGTACCTTGCAATTTAGTGTTTGTCCTTGTAACTTAACCCTTTAAGTCGGCGCTCGACGCCTAATCAATGCAATAGTACACTCTGGTACAAAATTTAGTGTGTGTTATAGTTTAGCGCTGCAAGTCAGTACGCTCTTGTGACTCGAACTTAAATACCAATTTCATGCTTGTGCGTGACACTTGTTGAAGCTTAATCTGACTTTCTCTTTTAACTAGAACCGATTTGGATTTGCTGTTCGGCTCAGTTGTGCGTCGTGGTTCTTAGATAGAGCGCTTCCCAGCTGGGTGTACCCCATAAGTCGTTATTACAAATTGTTATACGTGCCGAATACGGCGGTATTACTGTAAGGTGTTTGTTTGGTCACGTGGAGTGACCCAATAGATGTATTAACTGTACCGGCTTATGATTTTTTCCTTGTGTATTGTGCATGTTTGCTTATAGGGTAACTAAGTCACTGTGTTATTACCAATGTAAGATGAGGTCCGGACGTGGCAGATGAGCATTGCAGATAGGTGGTTGTGTCTCTCGCTGCACTGTAGCTTCCAGAAATAGTTATTTGAGTATTTTTTTTCCCCGTTTTACCCTCAACTCCGGTTGAACGTGGGTCACTTGATTTGGATCTTGTGGCGCCCATTTATTTAATAACACCCTATATATACCTCGATATGCTTGGCTTGTGGTGTACCGTTTTGAACCACGCCCATCTCCCTGAGCGTATTTGAGGCGAGGCCTTTAGCCTGTTTTTGACGATTCTCAGGGTAGGCGTGCCCATTTCCCGGACTTGTCTAGTTATTTAATACTCACACAGTCGTGAGTGTCGTTAAGACATTTTGATACCGTAACAAACAGAAATGTGAATAGTGTAATGGTGACTGCGGGAAATTGACGGTAAGTTCGGCAAGCGAACCTGTCTTTCCCGGGAAGGATGTTCTTGTCAGAGACCAAAGCGTTGAGGGAGAAGGTTGATGTCGGAGATGGCCTGAACTAGGGTGATGACTTGAAGTGGGCAAATGCTTGAGTTGCCGGCGATGGCACGACGAACCACACAGAAGTTGTCGTGGGAAAAGTTGAGGTCGGTGGACCAGTTCCAGAGTGTCGACGAAGATCTCTGACTATCGCTGGGGGTCCACCACAACTTCTCCACCATGGTTATTCGAAACTTTGGAGGAACGTTGTTGCCCCTGAAGTATTTCAGCTTCCGCGAGAATGTTGCCTCTTCATGGTAGTCGAGACCGAAGCAAATTGCCCTCCAATGCAGTTGCCATGCGAAATCTGGTGGCCTGAAGGCGACCGGTGGCGGTGGGAGGTTCCACCGGGTGTTGATTTGATGGTCATGGCCATGATGTTGGTGGCTGATACTATAAGGAGATGGTCGCAGGTTGCAGAAGTACTGATGATGGCTTCCGCGATAGTGTGGAATTAATCGATCTGTAACCAGAATGTGATCAATTATACAACAGCCGAGATGTGAAATGAAAACATAAGCTTGGTTGCGCGTCCTGAAGAGGTCCAGAAGAATAAGGCAGTTTACGAAATCGGCCGCTTTGGTGTTGGTGACGATGTTTCCGAAGGCGGTATTCTTCTCGTTGTAATCTTCCATGATTATGGATTTACGGTAAAAGGCGACCAATTGAAGAATGTCTTCCGGAAGCGAATGATCGAGGGGACATAGATACTGAATACGTAGATGGGATTTAGCGGGGTTTGGATGATGATTGCACAGTAATTAAGAAAATTATTCCGGAATTTGTGCGGATGAAGATGGCAGGCGATCATTGATAGCAAAGGTGACACCCGCTCGACTCCACCGAGGGCCGCTCTTGCGAAAGATCTGAAATGTGGAAAAATTTCATAATTGTGAAGGGTTAGTTTTAGTGCTGAAGGGAACGTGGATGTTCTCTATACGGATGAGGTTTTCGATTAGGGGCCGCTTTCCGGTCTACCCGTTGGTGTTGCTCATTGAGACCTGTAGAGCCATAATCGAAGGTCGAATAAAAAGGTGGGGTGACGATCCAATTTCGTACACCAGTAACACGAGCCAGTTTTCAACGTAAGAACTTAAGAACTGTAGTGCAAAGAACTTTTAGATTAGGGGCTTTAAAACCTACTGAATTCTGTCTCGAAGATCGGGGAATAAATTGACGAGGTTGGTGACGGTGAGAGTTGGTGGGGTTGTCGGCCATGGAGCAATCTTCTTGGAGGCAGCACCCGCTGATTTGGGAGAGGGGGAGTTGTCCGTTACAGCTTCGGTAAGACGGTTGAGGCATTTGACAGAAAAAGACATTCTCCCCGCTGCTGTTACCGCACTTGGGTGTCGCGTTGAGTTTGCAAGAAAAGATGTTATGCTTCCCGCCACAGATGGACCTCTTCTCCTGGCAGCTGCGGTTAGGTGATAAACATTCTCAGCCCACTGCAGAGGAGGGTGTTCGTGGTGGATCGAGAGTTAGTAGTATTCTCTGAGAAATACAGAAAATATTTTTTCCATCACTCGCAATTTTCTATGTTGGTAACGTAGAACATTGGTATTACAATTCATAACATGACTATTACTTACATACTGTTGTAATCATATCCTGAGTGATTGTAAATGATTGTAGGTCCCATATTTTTGTTTTTGCCGCTTTATTATATGTGTGTATGATATGTCATAGAAGTGAAATATTCGGTAAACAGTTATAGTTTTACAAATTAGTAATAATAACATGAAAGAAAAATATTTATTAGAAATCCAATTCAAAAATGCATCCCATTATGTGCTAAACATGTTCTGCCCTTTCTCACTTATTTTCAAAAATATTGTGCAGCATTTTCTCATTAATATCGTTACAGCAGGTTCTAATCTCTTCGATTGGTTGGCCTAAATGTTTAATTTTTCTTCGAAAAACTAGATTCTTCAAGCATAAAAAAAATGGAAAAGTGTAGTGGAGATAGATCTGGTGCACACCCACTGTTGAGTTGATTGCCGACATTTTTTTGTAGATATGGGATAGTTTCACGAGCAGTATGTGCAGTGGAGCCATCTTGTTGATAGTATCGCTTTTGTAGTTCGTTGTTGTACAACTGGTTAATAAATATTTCAAAAACCCATACACCAATTTTGAGAGGATGTAGGAAGGTTTGCATAAATTCGTGGTAATCATATGTCGAAAATTTGATTGTCGTTCAAGGTGTTCAGAAACCAATTGCAGTAGTTCGCATGTGAACCTCTTGATCTTCGCATGTTTTGTGAAGGTATAGCTCGCCATGCTTTTCTCTGTTTTATGGCTTTCTCATTCTCTGAGATATCGTGAGATTTGTCAAGGTTGGGGGATCTTACGCGTCTTTATTTGCGTTCTACTTTTCCCTGGATCGCTGGTTTCTCTATTCCTTCCCTTATGATCACGCGTTCAAAGAATTTAAGGATTTGTCTTTGTATAGTTGGGAGGAGGTTGTCATTGGTGTCGATATTGAGTTCTCGCAGAATTGTATCTACCTCCTATTGACACCTCTCAATTCCAATTCTTTGTGGATTTACATTATAATTCATTGGCCATAGATGTTCAAGAAAATGGGAGACACGATACAGTCCTGCCTGAACCCCTTACCCACTTCGAATTTCTTTGACAGATCATTTCCGATTCGTAGATAGCATTAATTGCGAACGTATAGTGTTTTGATGAGATGGATTCGATGTTCTGGTACAACAATTTCTTTTAATATATTCCACAGGAGGTTCCACCGTACGGTGTCAAGGGCCTTCGTGTAGTCCAGGAAACAGAATGATACCGGTACGCTGAATTCGTTAAACTTTTCTATCATTTGCCTTATACGTAATTGCTCTTTAGTTCTGCGGACTGGTACAAATCCTGTTTGCTCACAATCCATATCCGGATATGTATACGTCCTTAGTTGACGTTTTTTATCGGCTTCTGACCAGAATGTAGTCGATTTGGTCTTTTGTTCTCCCGTCTGGTGAGATGCAGATATACCATCCCCGTTTAGGTGTTGAAAGTTGGTGTTTGTGATAAATAGATTGTCGTCGGCACATAGTTCTATAGGTTTTCCCCTTTTTCATTTCTATCGCCGAGTCCGTATATGCCTACTATGTTTCATATCTGGCTGTCTTTAAGTGTGGAGCCAACTTTTTGCTTGACGTTCTCTATCATGTGTAGTAATTCTCTGTTGTAACATTTCTTCATTGTGTGAATTAGTTGCTCATAAAAATTTTCAATTTTTGTTTCAGTGGATTGTGATGTTGGGGCATAAACCTACTATATTTGTGTTCGCAGGTAGTGTGTTTTAATTTTTTTATTTTTAGGATCCTGTCACTTATTGCTACATATTGCGGTGACGATTTGATATATTCATTGACAATGAAAGCTACTCCGTTCCGGAATTCGGTCTCATTGCTTGAGCAGATCATCAGAATGCCCTTTCATGGCTTTAACTGTCCAGATTTCCGCCACTTTGTTCCGAACGTTCCTACTACTAGTATGTTATCGGTGGTTTTCTCGATTATCTAGTGTGCCTACTTTTTTTATGTCTCTCACATGCCATGTGCACATCTTAATCGTAAAGGGTTTTGGTTTGCAAGCGGTAGTATATTTTACCCGGAGACGTCGAATGCTTGTATCTCCATGGCCAATGATCCAATGCAGACGTTCAGCCCTGAAGCTGCAGCTCCATTTGGGTCGTCCAGGTAACTGAGGTCCTTTATCTGCGACATATCATTTGAGATTTTCTTAGGACTATGTCCTACTTCTTTTTCTGTCCGAGCAGCATATAGGAATAAATAGATTGTAGGTGGAATTAAGGTTGAGACATGGCTTCCTCCCGGGATTAGGAGAAAGAAGAGAGCCAAGACTCGAGTGGGCAGGATCGTATCCTTGCAGCAGACCTCGCCTTCGTCAGGTTCGGAGAGAAGTGGCTACCCGCTATCCAGATCTGGAATTCATGCGATTTGCAAAATCTGTAGGATGTTCTTGTGCACAGGATATGTGATACAGTTGCATACGTAACCTCTTCTTTAGAATATTTTGACAAGTACTGTCCGGGACGTCCTATTGCAGGGACAGTTTCTTCAACGAGTTGGTTGGATTTTCTATTCTTTCAACCACTTAAAGTGGTAGAAGAAGAAAGTCTAAACCTGGTAGAAGAAGAAAAGCTAAAGGCAGTCAATAACCCCTTCTCATTGTAACGGTTGAGAATAGCAATTTTTTCTCAGCCTTTATGACAAACGTGTTAAACTAGCTAGATAATAAATAAATTTGTTTATTCAAATCTAAAGAAAAATATTATTGGGCTGCAATAAATTGAATTATAATTTAATTGTATTACATTTTGCGAGTTTTAAAGGTGTTTGGAATTACAACTAATAGTTGAGATAATCTCTAAGAGATAACATAAACAGCCATTTAACTGTAAAGACGATTCATTACAGCAGCGTATGTATATCCAGCTCGGACAACCTAGAAAGATATGGAAATGAAAGTTTTACTAGCCCTAGGGTGTAGAGCAATTGCTTTCCCATAAGGCTTGAAATTTCGTCCAACCCCTGTTCCATAGCAATATACATTTGTATGAACTGGCTCACGACAAATACCACGTATATGAACATAGTTACTTTAAAATAAGTCTCGTAGAAAAAGTTGAGTATTTTATTATTCAAATGCAACGACCAAAAGCCCGCAGAAAGTAAACACAGTCTAGCAATTTTAAGATGTACGTGATCATCCATACTGAAAAACTGGAGTAGTAATGTACTATCTCACGTTTTGGTGGATCATACAATACGAGAATGAAACCAAGGGTGAAATTTTACTTAAATTATGGGGAACGCAAATAACATATTGTGGACACCACTTAATTAAGGAATTATTGAATATTAATACTCAATTGGAGATTCTCACGCTTGGGACAAAAGTATGGAAAATACATTTCTTTGCATGACTGATAAAAATAGACAAAAAATCGTTAACGTAGACAGTAATTTCATTCTTGGCGGACAATTAAAATAAAGTTCTACTTACTTTGATACTTCATTATTTGATAGTGATCAGTTATTAGTGAGGTATGATTAATATTCAATAGAGAGGGCGTCAACCTTTTTAATTTCGTATGTTAATTACATAAAATATAGTTTATGCAGATAAATGATACTCTGCGCAAACACAAAAAACAGTCAACTATGAATTTTTTACATAAAAATACAAACTATGGGAAAACATTAATATTAAGTCATAGATTTATTATTTTCATTTACGACAGTCTGATTCATAGTGTTCAAATTAAGTAAATTTTGTGTTGCAACGGTATTTGGAAAATGCAACTATAGACGAGGTGCCCATATTAATGTCGTAACTTCTTTATTTAATAATAACTCATAATAAATTTACCTAATTATCCTAACCAGTAGCACACCAATATCTAAGAGCGCGAGGCAAGAATTTACCTTGACATTCTCGGCTGAACCATAAGGAGTAGTCGAGTTGCTGCGATGTAAGAAACGCTACAAGCAGGTAATAATTATTTAAAAAACAGCGGCTAGTGTCAAACGTCAACAATACATTTGTTCATGACAACGACCTTAATACTCAAGAGAACATTTTTTACGTTACTATTTTGAGCAAATAGTTTAAAGGATATACAAGAAAAAACAATTTGATAAAGAAAAACGCACTGCATCGATTGAGCGAAGTGTAAAAGCCATAATTGAGGCGAACTCCATCAGGTGCTCCAAAATAAGCTATTTGACGACATAATATACCTATCGCACCGCACGACGAGGCCTTCCGGAAAGGACACGAATATGGATAGTGCACATTATCCTATCAAGGAAAAAAGCAAGTTCGACGCATAATCGCCGGACGGCGCAAGTATATCGGTAAAATTGTTCGCTTACTGTGCTTAACCATCAAAGAGGTATAGTACAAAATCAGGAAACACACATGATAAATGGAAAACAAAAAATTCCTTTTCGCCAGCAGCGAACTTACAATAAAAATAAGTTGGTAAACAACGGATGGTTGCTTATGGATTACAAAAATGTACGATGAGATTTTTTCCATGATTGGCACCATTCGATAAGCCATATATTTCACTCGTAACGGGAAGTGTGAGATGCAATTTCATATGCGCAATTATAAAACCTGACTTTAATAACTCCGACAAGTGCGGTAAAATCCAGAGAAAGCCGTTGGGACAGGCTTGCGACTGCAGATGGCTCTCCAACTTCAACATAAGTACGAGAAACTTGGTAACTAATCCATGCCCACATATTTTTTTTTTTTATTACATTTGGGCTAATTGTAGGAATTACTTAACTAGTTGACGTGAGGGGGAAGACACCCATTGGAGTCACCCCTATATTATTGTATAAGATCAGTGGGCCATTTTTTCTTTAAGCGGCGATGGTTGGGTTCCTCCTTTAATGGATCTATCAATATATTTGGATGATTTATCAGGGTATCGTGGTATTTAACTGCCTTTTGTTTAATAGCGTCTTTCACAAATGGAATTCCTAGGTCGACATGAAGAGTTTGATTAGACACAAACCATGGTGCGTTTGTAATGTTCCTCAGTATCTTAGATTGACAGCGTTGGATTACATCCACAGTTGATTTACTTGCGCAGCCCCAGAGTTCAGAGCCGTATAGCCAGATGGGACGAATAATGGATTTATATAACAGCAATTTATTATTTAATGTAAGCTGCGATCGCCGTCCAATGAGCCAGTTCATGTTTTTAGTTTTCAAGTCTATTTCTTTTCTTTTTTTTTGTGACATGCACCTTCCACGTTAAGCGTCTGTCAAGATGTAATCCCAGGTACCTAACCACATTTGCTTGGGGGACTGGCTTGTTTCGGAGGGTAATTGGCGGGCATGTTGATCGTTTTGTTGTAAAGGTGATATGTACGGACTTATCCTCATTAACTTTGATTCTCCATTTCTGAAGCCATTTTTCTAGTAAGTCTATATGCTCTTGCGTTTTCGTAGATGCTAAGATTGGATCTTCGTTGCAAACTATAATTGCAGTGTCATCAGCAAAGGTCCCCATGTCGCTATAATCGGTAGTAGGTATGTCGTACGTGTATAATAAGTACATGAGCGGCCCCAAAACACTTCCTTGCGGCACTCCTGCTTTGATTGGTTTTATTTCGGAAGTCTCGTCTCCAGCTCTTGTTTGAAAATAACGATTTTCTAGGTAGGATTGGAACAACAGAAAGTACTGATGGGGAAACTGTTCTTTTATCTTATATAATAGTCCTCTGTGCCAGACCTTATCAAAGGCCTGGCTAACGTCTAGGAATATCGCAGAACAGTACTTTTTATCTTCAATCGCTGTTTGAATTCTATTGATTATACGATGACATTGTTGCACCGTGGAATGTTGGTGGCGAAAACCGAATTGATGATTTGGTATCCAATCGTCTTGTAATCCATCTTCCTGGATTCTCTTGAAAATAAGCTTTTCCAGCAACTTGGATATTAATGGGAGCAAACTGATGGGACGATAGGATTGTACCACATTGGGAGGCTTGCCAGGTTTAAGTAGGAGGATGATCTGGGCAAACATATGAACTGAAAAATATTCACTCCTTCCTCATGTACGTGTTTGCCATTCTATACCTTCGAAGAGAGTTTTTGTAGCACGATAGAAAAACTTTTCCATCTAAAAATGTTAGATGGTTTCAGAACTCAGGATTTGTATTGATAAATTCGTGTGGAAATTGTACCCTGTATGCTTTACTTTCATCGCTTGTGCAATTCCTGTTAGCTGTCACATAATATTTAAATTCACTTGTCACAGGGGTACCCTCGTTTAGTCGTTTACATGTGACAAACCGAAAGGTGTTCTGAAGCTCAACGTAAGAGATGGTGCTATTGGGGAAATTCTTAACAGAAGAATATCCCTCTCAGCGATGGGAAGTATGTGCCTGCCCCTGACGACACGTAGCGGTAAGAAACTCTTCTCATGGCGTGGCTGCACTTATAACTAGCCAAAATGTGTTCCACATCTGCAAAATTAATTATAAGAAACATACAAAATGATTGACCGTAATGTAAGCATGCAGACGCTTCTTAGCCTAGTATATATAACATATTCAAATTTGCTGTAAATGAAACATGCAATAAAAGCAGATTCAATTCAGCTAGTGGAGTAATTCAATCGTGAGATGCGAAGATCAATATAAATCTTGGTCACCGGGCGCTGAATGAAAATCCTTGGCCAGGAACGAATTATACTAGCGAGGAAAAATTCGCCGGAAACTCGCCGTATTTCGAGTAAAGCAAAATGAACTTTTCAAATAATTTTTACGGGCGAATTGGCGTCGTCCTATATGCGATACGACGGGAGACTTTTAGGGCCGCATCGGCTTGTTGAATAAAGAAGGCACCGGCAGTTCGAAGAATTGATTACGAGCAATCGGCATTGATCTACACGCTGGTAAGGAGAGGTTTTCCAGGGCTGAGTCGGGATACAGGGCGTCGATATACAGAACGCTGATATACAGGGCGTTAATATTCGTGGCGTCGGTAGGACGATGTGAGAGTTCCTCTAAATATATTCGATCCAAGACCATATGAGATTGCACGGCGCTCAAGAGAGACGAAAAAACTTACATACGCATAAGATCTCTGTTCAATGATGGCTGGCTCACTGCTGATCTGCTCCCCGCTCGAAATCTTGGCTGGGGAAGAAGTTTGACGTCCGTCTCTTGTGCATGGAAAGCAACAGCGGCGTCAATTTTCAATAGTAATATAACAAGGGCGACACATACTTACCGATAATTTTGCACACGCCAAGGGTCGAGTGCTGGTTGCAATGAAAACTGTCCCGAGGGCTTGACCGAGGGCAGTTTTCTAAGTAAGTATGTCGCCCGCGTTTATATTTTGAAGATTATTACACAAAACCTTTATACGAATAATGATTTAAAATTAACCTAATAATGCAAAAAACCCAAATTGCTTGTTTCCTGCATTTCTATTTCTAATTATGAGACCATCCACTGAGTCGATAATCATCTCTATGGAGCTTATCGCTTGGTAAGCAGCCCACGGGCGCTTATCAAGTAAGCAGTTCAGGATTGGTCAATTTTCAAAACATGCATGGTTTTCACTGGCTGATGTCAGTCATGTGACAGTTGTGTGTAATAATCAAACTAATATAATGTTCTGCTATAGATGCCGTAGTGGGTTTTCCAGAAATAAGAAAGGCAAGTTTTCAACGGAATATAATGCAGATTAAAATTAATTGCCGCGTAAATGAATAATAGATTAATGTTGCGTCCTCTTGCTAGGTCTTGCTTGCTCTATTAATTTTTCTTAATCTCATAAACCACATTTATATTGATGGAGCTCATAAAAAATATTTGTCTCCAAAATTTGTAGCTCTAGCGCTTTTTCCCTGGAATTTTCGTGATACTTTAAAACGGACAGTCGTAGTGACAAACTATTATTAATTCCGTGGCAACAATTATTCTAGCTATTTCTTCATAAATAGAAATTAAAGCAGACAACATAAAATGTAGGCCAAGAGTCGTCGCCTTTTTCATGGCTGACACAGGATACAACGTGCGCAAAGTATTTTTGACAACTGTGGGGAATGGCAGTTTTTCAAAATCAAAGAAATGAAATCGTTTCTTTTTGGTTTTCTCCTTAAGTACGACCTCTTGTTTATTTTTTATAAAGTAGTTTACACATCCCCAATAGTTTTAATGTGCCCATATCAGCTCCAGTGTTGGCTATTGATGAAACAAATCTGCAGAACAATATTGTCTGTATTTTTCAGAGTTTGGGATAAACTTTTCCCGAAATTGTTTCAAAAGACCTCCATCTACTAGTTGAACGCACCAGTTTTTATTACCGTCATCATTATCATCATCATCATAATCATCATCATATCCCATAAGCCGAGTTTGAGATGGGCAGACCTTGTAGTTCGGATGGAAGAAAACATGCTTCCTAAATGTATAATGTATTGGGAATTACTGAAAGGAGCACGGAAACAAGGAGGACAACTGAAGAGGTAGAAGGATATTCTACACGAGGCACTCAAAAGCATTGGTACCGTGAATGATTGGGAAGACAGAGCTAGAGACAAGGTAGAGTGGAAGAATGTCGTCTCAAGCTGTAGTGGACCTGCCTTAAGAAACCGAGGAAGAAGTCATAGATAAACTCTTTTAATTTATATGTCTATAGTATTAACAAATTCAATATGTTACTTTTCCATTTTTACTTCCCTCGTCTAAAAGACGAAGGAAGTATTGTAATCGTGAAAAAACACCTTTCGAGATTTCTCCAAATCTTCACGTTTCAGGGTCCCTAGATGACGAAAAACAGGTCTTCCCAATTCCGTCTGTCTGTCTGTCTGTTGACGGTATAACTCAAAAACGGTTTGTCGAAAGAAGACAATAGTTTGCCTGCACATTATATATCACCCTGGCATGAAACCGAGAAACTTTTAAACAAATATATACACGGTGAGCAACTTAAAAATATAAAATTTTGTTTATTTTTTATTTAACTTAGTAATAGATACAAGTAATAATTTGTACATAGTGCAGGTTATATTCTTACTAAAAATGGGAGCCAATAGATACAGAATAAATATTTTACGATACAAAAAGATGGCACAAATTAGAGCGTTACTAAATATAGCTGCGACGCAGGAAATCGATAGGTACATACTCCGTTGCGCAGGTAGAAATTGCCCTGTCCCTTACAATATCTTACAAAACGTTGGGGCTGCATTCGCGGGCCGCCTGCCATGTGAATTTGACCACCGGTAACGTTTTTTTTTAGTTGAAAATTTATTTAATTTATTAAAAACGTGAATATATTTCTACTCCTAACTTAATTTGATTTTTAAAACTATTTAGTGCCACAATTTCGACGAGAGAAGTTCTGGGTAAAGTCTTTTACAGATTTTAATGTTGCAGTACTCGGAAACGAGCTACTAGCTATACAATAATAATAATAATTACTTAATTCGCATTTAAAATGCCAGTATTTTCATATGCCCCAATAAGTTTATTATTTATGTTAGGAAACTCAGAAATATTTCCTAAAATTGTTGCAAAAGATATGCATCTACAGGTTGAACTCACCAGTTTTTATTGCCGTCATCATTATCATCATCATATCCAATATTAGTCTTTCTGGATGAAGGCCTTCCCAATTCTACCTCTAACTCTCTACCCTGCGATTGTTTTCATGTAGTCTATCTTGCAGTGACTAGAAGGATAGCATGGTTATGTGATTGTTGGCGTCATGTTTCCTTCAACTTCTCAATAGACTTGCACTAGAAAACCAGGAGGAAAGGTTAGAAAAATTGTTTAAACATTTAAAGTTAGAAGCAATACATTTTTAAGTAATTCTTTTTGTGATGGTTTTTTCATGCAAGCGTACAGGGAAGTTGAAGGAAACATGGCTGTCAGAAATCCTATTTCCACACTGTCCTTGTAAAGTCACTGTTGTTCGTCTGTTTTTAGAGTAGCGCTCAAGTCTCGGCTTTCTCTGAAGTACAGTTGTAGTTCATCTCCCTTCCGTTTTTTTAGCTATATGAGCTCATCTCACTTCTTCTGAATCCTTGTTTTTCTACTGTATCCTGTAATTCTATCATATGCATATTAACGTGATTGTTCTATGGTTTTTTAATATAATATCCAACAGCGACCTTTTCAAACTATGATGTGCTACTTCTGACTTCTGCAGTTTCTTTGTTGGCGATCAGTTTTTTTGAAAGATATCTGGTAGTGTGGTTGTATGTAATGGGTAGGCTATTTTGAGTGAACAGAGTTGTCTTTACAATCAGCGCTACATATTTAGCAACATTTCTCAATTTTCAAAAAGCGGTGTTCTTCTTCTTATTATTCTTTAACAGCTCTTTAACACCCGCTCCTGGATATAGTCCTCCCCTTTTATTTTCCATTCCTCTCTGTCTATGGCCTTTTGATACCAGTTTCGACCTGCCACGTCCCTGATGTCATCCACCCATCTCTTGGGGGGTCGTCCAACGCTCCTCCTATGCAGTCGTGGTTTTGTCAATCGTGTGGTGTCTTGTCTGGCAATGTACCCTGTACAACACCATTTAGAGGTGGCGACACGTTTTATCACATCTTCCACTTTCGTTCATTGTTTAATTCCCTCATTTCGTATGCGATTCCCAAGGTTGACGCCCAGCATGAGACTTTCTATTGCACGTTGTGTTGTGCGAAGTTTGTTAACAGCTTTATTTGTTAAAGTTGTTGTATCTAATCCATTTGTAAGAAGTAGGAGTATACAAGTGTTGAAGACTGTAGTTTTGAATTTTAGGGTTTTTAAGTACGGTGTTGAGCTTTCCAGTAGCAGCGCAAGTCATTCGAATCCTTCTTTTAATTTCGACTTGTTGGTTTTCTATGCCCAGTTTAATTTGGTGTCCTAAATAGATATACTCTTCTACTCTTTCAATTATGTGATTTAGCACCTGAGTTGGTGTTTCGTCTGTTGTAAGAATTTTGGTCTTTGCTAGATTTATTGTTAACCCTATTTTGTGCGAAGCTGTTTTTAGTTCTGAAAGCATTCCCTGTAATTCCCCCAAGCTATTGGTAATTAACACGATTTCGTCCGCGAAGCAGAGGTGGTTTAGGTTGTTAGCTTTTTACTTACCTTTAGGTCGTCGCTCTTTAATTATTTAACTCAACAATTGAACATTATATAAATGTACTTGAGGCCCATCTACTAGCAACAGTGAAGACGTCGCGAATTCTTTAATTAAGACGTTAAAGGGAGCGCCAACAAGTTAATACTCAGGTACACTGATATGTCAAGAAACTTGTAACTTCACTGTATATCTAAATAAACAATTATTGAACTCAATGCTTGTAATTAAAATGAAAGAGAGCAATACCCTTAAGTAGCTTTATTATCACTCAAACGTTGAGACATCCAATTTGGCCTATTATATGAACGGGACGGGGTACCCCTCTTAACTTAAACTACTGGTCTTTCTAATGTTTACACAGCGTTATCATATGCAAAATATCATCAAAATCACGTATCTGTTCGTGATTACACTTGTAGACGTTTAATGAATCAGATTAAATGTCAGCTTGACAGCCCCAAATGGTCAGCTGTCACATGCGGCAAGTAGGCCTCAAAACTGCCTGGTGACTTCCAGCAGACTAAGTTTTCTGTAGGTTTTCACGCCTACACTTTATGCTATAATTCGAAATTCAAGATAAAATGAGGTAGATGCCAAAATAACTGTACATACCCTGTTAAACAGGCAATAAACTTTTCAAACGTTATTCCGTGGTTTCCCAAATCGCTGCTAAGCTCGAATTTACATTCGTCGGAAAAATGATACTCGCTTCTTAAATCTCCTACCAGGACGGTTGGCCAGTAACGTTCCCTACTATAGCCAAACCATATGCAATGGCGAGATTATCACTTATATACCACGAAACCCATTGCACTTTCAAATGCTGTCACACGTTTTTTTCAAAACAAAACCGTTGTTTATTTTTTTTCTCTAGTAACGACCAATGCCAATCTGATATTAATTTTTATGAGCTATTATCGCATTAATCCCACTTGATCTCTTATTCAACACTTATATACCGTAGATTACTAGTATTAATATCATATGCTTTTAGCACGTAACAAGGTATCGATCATCAATACTAATATCGTTATGATCCCGGTTGAATTTCTTAAAAGCATCTTCTAATGCCAATGTAAAAAGTTTCGGAGAGATAGTATCTCCCTGTCTCACTTGTCGCTGGACAGCTATCGGTCGGGTTACTAGATTCTCATCGATTTTTACTTGTAGTGTTGCTTTTTCGTATATATTTTTAATAGGATTTCTATACCTAGAATCTATTCTTGCATTATCCATTGCTTGGGATATAGCCTACAATTCAACCAAATCAAACGCTTTATTGTAGTCAACTAATGCTAAGTATATAGGTACGTATATTATATTCGTTGCATTTTTCGATTAATTTTCTGATGTTTTGTATCTGTTCAGCTGTGTCATATCCAGGTCAGTTTTATCCTTCCTTCTATCTTGCCTGCTTTCTAATATACTAATAAATTGTCGGAAATAAATATAGCTATCTAATTTTCTGTGGTGTCTACACCTATCTACATATTTTACAGTCGACAAAGACTAGATGAAGTATAGTAGATTATAGTCCTTTGCCGTTTCTATTATTATTCTTATCACTTCTAGATAATCGCATGTTTCCGATGATTTTCTAAAGCCTGTCTGTTCTTTTAGATGGTACTGTTCCATTTTATTGCCTGGGCTATTAGATAAAGTATTGGTAAATAGTTTATATATGTACTATAGGAGACTAATTATTGGCCTGACATTGCTCGTTTTGTTTTTTCTTATGCAGACATTTCAGTATGGCGTTGTTCCAGATGTCATTATTAAGCAAATTTTCATAATAGTTCTTATACCTATTTAAACCGATTTCTATTTTATTGTGGCGGTAATTTGCTTCGCTTAGTACTACAGCTACAGTTCATTCTTGCCGAGCTCTCAAGAAACAATTAGTATCTTTCTACGCAATCTATGGCGATAGGTACCACGCATCAAATCATGTTATGGTTCACATCTCGCTGCTTTAGCTTGGACACAAAAATTGAAAGAATCTCGAATTTACTCCATTTTATTAAAAAAATAAGTCGATGCAACTGACGTGTTTTCCGTTAGTTGGTATGTCTGCATGAATTACGATATTGATATTCGACAGAACATGTGTTTTATGTCGCAGTTTCCGTGGTCTTGTTTCCTTGCTCCTCCCCCTTTTGTCCGCGGTTACTTTAATGCTTATCTCAGGAATTGCCTTGATAAGTTCTTGATCAACATGTGTTCTATTTTTAGCTTTCTCCGACCAACCTTAAAGCGCCTTTTGTAGTTTCAGATGAATCTCTCCTTTTTTCCTTCCCTTTTTACTATGTTATGTGACAAAGGGATTCTCAATATCTTGTTTGATGTGTACCTTCACGTGCGATTATTCCTGGTGTTGTAAATAGCAAATACACATTAAAATTTGATTTCATTTGAGCTTTGGCTTATACGGTGTACAACATATGGTATTTGTGTATTTCACATAATTGTCCTGTTTCGTATGAAACCAATTCACTTAATCGTTTACTGTTCTGATTTTACAATAGTTTACTGCGTAGTGATCGCTAAACCCAATTGATATTTTTGTTATTAATGGTGGGGTGTGACCTTGTTCGAACCAATACTTTTAATTTGATTTTTGATTCTCACGGCGTGTCGTGGTCTAATCTAGTACATCCTGGGCATATTCTGGACTACTTACCACAATAATATTGTCGTCAACGTAGCAGAATTAGTTGACATTGACACTATTGTTTTGATGTCGTGGTTTTCTTCCAAAGTTACTGCTCTAAACAGGTACTTTGAGTAGACGTTGGCGACCAATGGTAAGAGAAAGCAACCTTTTCTATACTTTTTGAAATAACCATGCCCTCCTTTTTGTTTAACTTGACTTGTAAGCTGACCATCTACTCTACTCGTTTTGCAACGGAGAAAGTGGCTGTGCCAGTTTTTTGGAACCTATCGTAGCTTTTTCGAACTGAACCAAGGAAGTGATTACATTGAAAGTGACATATTGATACCTTAAGAACTTGCAATGCTGCTGAACAGCCCTTATCTGACTTTAAGTCTCTAAGGGAACTTGATTTATGATTCACGTATCCACTGGTCTGTTGTGTTGTTTATTTTCGCTTAGACAATTTTAAAAACTGTTTTCTATGTGTGGCTGATCAGGCTTAGGTTCGATGATTAATGCATCATTCTTTCATGTGGTACCTAATGTCGTGGTACTCTCGTGCATACTTCTTCTGATCTCCGGTATCTTGAAGATCGTCAGAGCATTAATTTTGAACATCGCTTTGTAGAAAAAGGTTTAGAGTGATGGTATTTCTTCTTGCAGTTAATATACTATATTGCATTGCACGCTTCTTTAACAGTTTCTTTATAGAAACTTACACTTTGTACATTTATTTATTTCTAATATTACATAAATTTAATTTCAAATTAAATATGGTGCCACACCAATGGTAAGAAAAAGCAACCTTTTCTATACTTTTTGAAATAACCATGCCCTCCTTTTTGTTTAACTTGACTTGTAAGCTGACCATCTACTCTACTCGTTTTTCAACGGAGAAAGTGGCTGTGCCAGTTTTTTGGAACCTATCGTAGCTTTTTCGAACTGAACCAAGGAAGTGATTACATTGAAAGTGACATATTGATACCTTAAGAACTTGCAATGCTGCTGAACAGCCCTTATCTGACTTTAAGTCTCTAAGGGAACTTGATTTATGATTCACGTATCCACTGGTCTGTTGTGTTGTTTATTTTCGCTTAGACAATTTTAAAAACTGTTTTCTATGTGTGGCTGATCAGGCTTAGGTTCGATGATTAATGCATCATTCTTTCATGTGGTACCTAATGTCGTGGTACTCTCGTGCATACTTCTTCTGATCTCCAGTATCTTGAAGATCGTCAGAGCATTAATTTTGAACATCGCTTTGTAGAAAAAGGTTTAGAGTGATGGTATTTCTTCTTGCAGTTAATATACTATATTGCATTGCACGCTTCTTTAACAGTTTCTTTATAGAAACTTACACTTTGTACATTTATTTATTTCTAATATTACATAAATTTAATTTCAAATTAATTATGGTGCCACACCAATGGTAAGAGAAAGCAACCTTTTCTATACTTTTTGAAATAACCATGCCCTCCCTTTTGTTTAACTTGACTTGTAAGCTGACCATCTACTCTACTCGTTTTGCAACGGAGAAAGTGGCTGTGCCAGTTTTTTGGAACCTATCGTAGCTTTTTCGAACTGAACCAAGGAAGTGATTACATTGAAAGTGACATATTGATACCTTAAGAACTTGCAATGCTGCTGAACAGCCCTTATCTGACTTTAAGTCTCTAAGGGAACTTGATTTATGATTCACGTATCGACTGGTCTGTTGTGTTGTTTATTTTCGCTTAGACAATTTTAAAAACTGTTTTCTATGTGTGGCTGATCAGGCTTAGGTTCGATGATTAATGCATCATTCTTTCATGTGGTACTCTCGTGCATACTTCTTCTGATCTCCAGTATCTTGAAGGTCGTCAGAGCATTAATTTTGAACATCGCTTTGTAGAAAAAGGTTTAGATTGATGGTATTTCTTCTTGCAGTTAATATACTATATTGCATTGCACGCTTCTTTAACAGTTTCTTTATAGAAACTTACACTTTGTACATTTATTTATTTCTAATATTACATAAATTTAATTTCAAATTAAATATAGTGCCACACCAATGGTAAGAGAAAGCAACCATTTCTATACTTTTTGAAATAACCATGCCCTCCCTTTTGTTTAACTTGACTTGTAAGCTGACCATCTACTCTACTCGTTTTGCAACGGAGAAAGTGGCTGTGCCAGTTTTTTGGAACCTATCGTAGCTTTTTCGAACTGAACCAAGGAAGTGATTACATTGAAAGTGACATATTGATACCTTAAGAACTTGCAATGCTGCTGAACAGCCCTTATCTGACTTTAAGTCTCTAAGGGAACTTGATTTATGATTCACGTATCCACTGGTCTGTTGTGTTGTTTATTTTCGCTTAGACAATTTTAAAAACTGTTTTCTATGTGTGGCTGATCAGGCTTAGGTTCGATGATTAATGCATCATTCTTTCATGTGGTACCTAATGTCGTGGTACTCTCGTGCATACTTCTTCTGATCTCCAGTATCTTGAAGTTCGTCAGTGCATTAATTTTGAACATCGCTTTGTAGAAAAAGGTTTAGATTGATGGTATTTCTTCTTGCAGTTAATATACTATATTGCATTGCACGCTTCTTTAACAGTTTCTTTATAGAAACTTACACTTTGTACATTTATTTATTTCTAATATTACATAAATTTAATTTCAAATTAAATATAGTGCCACACCAATGGTAAAAGAAAGCAACCTTTTCTATACTTTTTGAAATAACCATGCCCTCCCTTTTGTTTAACTTGACTTGTAAGCTGACCATCTACTCTACTCGTTTTGCAACGGAGAAAGTGGCTGTGCCAGTTTTTTGGAACCTATCGTAGCTTTTTCGAACTGAACCAAGGAAGTGATTACATTGAAAGTGACATATTGATACCTTAAGAACTTGCAATGCTGCTGAACAGCCCTTATCTGACTTTAAGTCTCTAAGGGAACTTGATTTATGATTCACGTATCCACTGGTCTGTTGTGTTGTTTATTTTCGCTTAGACAATTTTAAAAACTGTTTTCTATGTGTGGCTGATCAGGCTTAGGTTCGATGATTAATGCATCATTCTTTCATGTGGTACCTAATGTCGTGGTACTCTCGTGCATACTTCTTCTGATCTCCGGTATCTTGAAGGTCGTCAGAGCATTAATTTTGAACATCGCTTTGTAGGAAAAGGTTTAGATTGATGGTATTTCTTCTTGCAGTTAATATACTATATTGCATTGCACGCTTCTTTAACAGTTTCTTTATAGAAACTTACACTTTGTACATTTATTTATTTCTAATATTACATAAATTTAATTTCAAATTAAATATAGTGCCACACCAATGGTAAGAGAAAGCAACCTTTTCTATACTTTTTGAAATAACCATGCCCTCCCTTTTGTTTAACTTGACTTGTAAGCTGACCATCTACTCTACTCGTTTTGCAACGGAGAAAGTGGCTGTGCCAGTTTTTTGGAACCTATCGTAGCTTTTTCGAACTGAACCAAGGAAGTGATTAATACATTGAAAGTGACATATTGATACCTTAAGAACTTGCAATGCTGCTGAACAGCCCTTATCTGACTTTAAGTCTCTAAGGGAACTTGATTTATGATTCACGTATCCACTGGTCTGTTGTGTTGTTTATTTTCGCTTAGACAATTTTAAAAACTGTTTTCTATGTGTGGCTGATCAGGCTTAGGTTCGATGATTAATGCATCATTCTTTCATGTGGTACCTAATGTCGTGGTACTCTCGTGCATACTTCTTCTGATCTCCGGTATCTTGAAGGTCGTCAGAGCATTAATTTTGAACATCGCTTTGTAGGAAAAGGTTTAGATTGATGGTATTTCTTCTTGCAGTTAATATACTATATTGCATTGCACGCTTCTTTAACAGTTTCTTTATAGAAACTTACACTTTGTACATTTATTTATTTCTAATATTACATAAATTTAATTTCAAATTAAATATAGTGCCACACCAATGGTAAGAGAAAGCAACCATTTCTATACTTTTTGAAATAACCATGCCCTCCCTTTTGTTTAACTTGACTTGTAAGCTGACCATCTACTCTACTCGTTTTGCAACGGAGAAAGTGACTGTGCCAGTTTTTTGGAACCTATCGTAGCTTTTTCGAACTGAACCAAGGAAGTGATTACATTGAAAGTGACATATTGATACCTTAAGAACTTGCAATGCTGCTGAACAGCCCTTATCTGACTTTAAGTCTCTAAGGGAACTTGATTTATGATTCACGTATCGACTGGTCTGTTGTGTTGTTTATTTTCGCTTAGACAATTTTAAAAACTGTTTTCTATGTGTGGCTGATCAGGCTTAGGTTCGATGATTAATGCATCATTCTTTCATGTGGTACCTAATGTCGTGGTACTCTCGTGCATACTTCTTCTGATCTCCAGTATCTTGAAGGTCGTCAGAGCATTAATTTTGAACATCGCTTTGTAGAAAAAGGTTTAGATTGATGGTATTTCTTCTTGCAGTTAATATACTATATTGCATTGCACGCTTCTTTAACAGTTTCTTTATAGAAACTTACACTTTGTACATTTATTTATTTCTAATATTACATAAATTTAATTTCAAATTAAATATCGTGCCACACCAATGGTAAGAGAAAGCAACCATTTCTATACTTTTTGAAATAACCATGCCCTCCCTTTTGTTTAACTTGACTTGTAAGCTGACCATCTACTCTACTCGTTTTGCAACGGAGAAAGTGGCTGTGCCAGTTTTTTGGAACCTATCGTAGCTTTTTCGAACTGAACCAAGGAAGTGATTACATTGAAAGTGACATATTGATACCTTAAGAACTTGCAACGCTGCTGAACAGCCCTTATCTGACTTTAAGTCTCTAAGGGAACTTGATTTATGATTCACGTATCCACTGGTCTGTTGTGTTGTTTATTTTCGCTTAGACAATTTTAAAAACCGTTTTCTATGTGTGGCTGATCAGGCTTAGGTTCGATGATTAATGCATCATTCTTTCATGTGGTACCTAATGTCGTGGTACTCTCGTGCATACTTCTACTGATCTCCAGTATCTTGAAGGTCGTCAGAGCATTAATTTTGAACATCGCTTTGTAGAAAAAGGTTTAGATTGATGGTATTTCTTCTTGCAGTTAATATACTATATTGCATTGCACGCTTCTTTAACAGTTTCTTTATAGAAACTTACACTTTGTACATTTATTTATTTCTAATATTACATAAATTTAATTTCAAATTAAATATAGTGCCACACCAATGGTAAGAGAAAGCAACCATTTCTATACTTTTTGAAATAACCATGGCCTCCCTTTTGTTTAACTTGACTTGTAAGCTGACCATCTACTCTACTCGTTTTGCAACGGAGAAAGTGGCTGTGCCAGTTTTTTGGAACCTATCGTAGCTTTTTCGAACTGAACCAAGGAAGTGATTACATTGAAAGTGACATATTGATACCTTAAGAACTTGCAATGCTGCTGAACAGCCCTTATCTGACTTTAAGTCTCTAAGGGAACTTGATTTATGATTCACGTATCCACTGGTCTGTTGTGTTGTTTATTTTCGCTTAGACAATTTTAAAAACTGTTTTCTATGTGTGGCTGATCAGGCTTAGGTTCGATGATTAATGCATCATTCTTTCATGTGGTACCTAATGTCGTGGTACTCTCGTGCATACTTCTTCTGATCTCCAGTATCTTGAAGGTCGTCAGAGCATTAATTTTGAACATCGCTTTGTAGAAAAAGGTTTAGATTGATGGTATTTCTTCTTGCAGTTAATATACTATATTGCATTGCACGCTTCTTTAACAGTATCTTTATAGAAACTTACACTTTGTACATTTATTTATTTCTAATATTACATAAATTTAATTTCAAATTAAATATAGTGCCACACCAATGGTAAGAGAAAGCAACCATTTCTATACTTTTTGAAATAACCATGCCCTCCCTTTTGTTTAACTTGACTTGTAAGCTGACCATCTACTCTACTCGTTTTGCAACGGAGAAAGTGACTGTGCCAGTTTTTTGGAACCTATCGTAGCTTTTTCGAACTGAACCAAGGAAGTGATTACATTGAAAGTGACATATTGATACCTTAAGAACTTGCAATGCTGCTGAACAGCCCTTATCTGACTTTAAGTCTCTAAGGGAACTTGATTTATGATTCACGTATCCACTGGTCTGTTGTGTTGTTTATTTTCGCTTAGACAATTTTAAAAACTGTTTTCTATGTGTGGCTGATCAGGCTTAGGTTCGATGATTAATGCATCATTCTTTCATGTGGTACCTAATGTCGTGGTACTCTCGTGCATACTTCTTCTGATCTCCAGTATCTTGAAGGTCGTCAGAGCATTAATTTTGAACATCGCTTTGTAGAAAAAGGTTTAGATTGATGGTATTTCTTCTTGCAGTTAATATACTATATTGCATTGCACGCTTCTTTAACAGTTTCTTTATAGAAACTTACACTTTGTACATTTATTTATTTCTAATATTACATAAATTTAATTTCAAATTAAATATAGTGCCACACCAATGGTAAGAGAAAGCAACCATTTCTATACTTTTTGAAATAACCATGCCCTCCCTTTTGTTTAACTTGACTTGTAAGCTGACCATCTACTCTACTCGTTTTGCAGCAACGGAGAAAGTGGCTGTGCCAGTTTTTTGGAACCTATCGTAGCTTTTTCGAACTGAACCAAGGAAGTGATTACATTGAAAGTGACATATTGATACCTTAAGAACTTGCAATGCTGCTGAACAGCCCTTATCTGACTTTAAGTCTCTAAGGGAACTTGATTTATGATTCACGTATCCACTGGTCTGTTGTGTTGTTTATTTTCGCTTAGACAATTTTAAAAACTGTTTTCTATGTGTGGCTGATCAGGCTTAGGTTCGATGATTAATGCATCATTCTTTCATGTGGTACCTAATGCCGTGGTACTCTCGTGCATACTTCTTCTGATCTCCAGTATCTTGAAGGTCGTCAGAGCATTAATTTTGAACATCGCTTTGTAGAAAAAGGTTTAGATTGATGGTATTTCTTCTTGCAGTTAATATACTATATTGCATTGCACGCTTCTTTAACAGTTTCTTTATAGAAACTTACACTTTGTACATTTATTTATTTCTAATATTACATAAATTTAATTTCAAATTAAATATAGTGCCACACCAATGGTAAGAGAAAGCAACCTTTTCTATACTTTTTGAAATAACCATGGCCTCCCTTTTGTTTAACTTGACTTGTAAGCTGACCATCTACTCTACTCGTTTTGCAACGGAGAAAGTGGCTGTGCCAGTTTTTTGGAACCTATCGTAGCTTTTTCGAACTGAACCAAGGAAGTGATTACATTGAAAGTGACATATTGATACCTTAAGAACTTGCAATGCTGCTGAACAGCCCTTATCTGACTTTAAGTCTCTAAGGGAACTTGATTTATGATTCACGTATCCACTGGTTTGTTGTGTTGTTTATTTTCGCTTAGACAATTTTAAAAACTGTTTTCTATGTGTGGCTGATCAGGCTTAGGTTCGATGATTAATGCATCATTCTTTCATGTGGTACCTAATGTCGTGGTACTCTCGTGCATACTTCTTCTGATATCCAGTATCTTGAAGGACGTCAGAGCATTAATTTTGAACATCGCTTTGTAGAAAAAGGTTTAGATTGATGGTATTTCTTCTTGCAGTTAATATACTATATTGCATTGCACGCTTCTTTAACAGTTTCTTTATAGAAACTTACACTTTGTACATTTATTTATTTCTAATATTACATAAATTTAATTTCAAATTAAATATAGTGCCACACCAATGGTAAGAGAAAGCAACCTTTTCTATACTTTTTGAAATAATCATGCCCTCCCTTTTGTTTAACTTGACTTGTAAGCTGACCATCTACTCTACTCGTTTTGCAACGGAGAAAGTGGCTGTGCCAGTTTTTTGGAACCTATCGTAGCTTTTTCGAACTGAACCAAGGAAGTGATTACATTGAAAGTGACATATTGATACTTTAAGAACTTGCAATGCTGCTGAACAGCCCTTATCTGACTTTAAGTCTCTAAGGGAACTTGATTTATGATTCACGTATCCACTGGTCTGTTGTGTTGTTTATTTTCGCTTAGACAATTTTAAAAACTGTTTTCTATGTGTGGCTGATCAGGCTTAGGTTCGATGATTAATGCATCATTCTTTCATGTGGTACCTAATGTCGTGGTACTCTCGTGCATACTTCTTCTGATCTCCAGTATCTTGAAGGTCGTCAGAGCATTAATTTTGAACATCGCTTTGTAGAAAAAGGTTTAGATTGATGGTATTTCTTCTTGCAGTTAATATACTATATTGCATTGCACGCTTCTTTAACAGTTTCTTTATAGAAACTTACACTTTGTACATTTATTTATTTCTAATATTACATAAATTTAATTTCAAATTAATTATGGTGCCACACCAATGGTAAGAAAAAGCAATCTTTTCTATACTTTTTGAAATAATCATGCCCTCCCTTTTGTTTAACTTGACTTGTAAGCTGACCATCTACTCTACTCGTTTTGCAACGGAGAAAGTAGCTGTGCCAGTTTTTTGGAACCTATCGTAGCTTTTTCGAACTGAACCAAGGAAGTGATTACATTGAAAGTGACATATTGATACCTTAAGAACTTGCAATGCTGCTGAACAGCCCTTATCTGACTTTAAGTCTCTAAGGGAACTTGATTTATGATTCACGTATCGACTGGTCTGTTGTGTTGTTTATTTTCGCTTAGACAATTTTAAAAACTGTTTTCTATGTGTGGCTGATGAGGCTTAGGTTCGATGATTAATGCATCATTCTTTCATGTGGTACCTAATGTCGTGGTACTCTCGTGCATACTTCTTCTGATCTCCGGTATCTTGAAGGTCGTCAGAGCATTAATTTTGAACATCGCTTTGTAGAAAAAGGTTTAGATTGATGGTATTTCTTCTTGCAGTTAATATACTATATTGCATTGCACGCTTCTTTAACAGTTTCTTTATAGAAACTTACACTTTGTACATTTATTTATTTCTAATATTACATAAATTTAATTTCAAATTAAATATAGTGCCACACCAATGGTAAGAGAAAGCAACCTTTTCTATACTTTTTGAAATAATCATGCCCTCCCTTTTGTTTAACTTGACTTGTAAGCTGACCATCTACTCTACTCGTTTTGCAACGGAGAAAGTAGCTGTGCCAGTTTTTTGGAACCTATCGTAGCTTTTTCGAACTGAACCAAGGAAGTGATTACATTGAAAGTGACATATTGATACCTTAAGAACTTGCAATGCTGCTGAACAGCCCTTATCTGACTTTAAGTCTCTAAGGGAACTTGATTTATGATTCACGTATCCACTGGTCTGTTGTGTTGTTTATTTTCGCTTAGACAATTTTAAAAACTGTTTTCTATGTGTGGCTGATCAGGCTTAGGTTCGATGATTAATGCATCATTCTTTCATGTGGTACCTAATGTCGTGGTACTCTCGTGCATACTTCTTCTGATCTCCGGTATCTTGAAGGTCGTCAGAGCATTAATTTTGAACATCGTTTTGTAGAAAAAGATTTAGATTGATGGTATTTCCTCTTGCAGTTAATATACTATATTGCATTGCACGCTTCTTTAACAGTTTCTTTATAGCAACTTACACTTTGTACATTTATTTATTTCTAATATTACATAAATTTAATTTCAAATTAAATATAGTGCCACACCAATGGTAAAAGAAAGCAACCTTTTCTATACTTTTTGAAATAACCATGCCCTCCCTTTTGTTTAACTTGACTTGTAAGCTGACCATCTACTCTACTCGTTTTGCAACGGGGAAAGTGGCTGTGCCAGTTTTTTGGAACCTATCGTAGCTTTTTCGAACTGAACCAAGGAAGTGATTACATTGAAAGTGACATATTGATACCTTAAGAACTTGCAATGCTGCTGAACAGCCCTTATCTGACTTTAAGTCTCTAAGGGAACTTGATTTATGATTCACGTATCCACTGGTCTGATGTGTTGTTTATTTTCGCTTAGACAATTTTAAAAACTGTTTTCTATGTGTGGCTGATCAGGCTTAGGTTCGATGATTAATGCATCATTCTTTCATGTGGTACCTAATGTCGTGGTACTCTCGTGCATACTTCTTCTGATCTCCGGTATCTTGAAGGTCGTCAGAGCATTAATTTTGAACATCGCTTTGTAGGAAAAGGTTTAGATTGATGGTATTTCTTCTTGCAGTTAATATACTATATTGCATTGCACGCTTCTTTAACAGTTTCTTTATAGAAACTTACACTTTGTACATTTATTTATTTCTAATATTACATAAATTTAATTTCAAATTAAATATAGTGCCACACCAATGGTAAGAGAAAGCAACCATTTCTATACTTTTTGAAATAATCATGCCCTCCCTTTTGTTTAACTTGACTTGTAAGCTGACCATCTACTCTACTCGTTTTGCAACGGAGAAAGTGGCTGTGCCAGTTTTTTGGAACCTATCGTAGCTTTTTCGAACTGAACCAAGGAAGTGATTACATTGAAAGTGACATATTGATACCTTAAGAACTTGCAATGCTGCTGAACAGCCCTTATCTGACTTTAAGTCTCTAAGGGAACTTGATTTATGATTCACGTATCCACTGGTCTGTTGTGTTGTTTATTTTCGCTTAGACAATTTTAAAAACTGTTTTCTATGTGTGGCTGATCAGGCTTAGGTTCGATGATTAATGCATCATTCTTTCATGTGGTACCTAATGTCGTGGTACTCTCGTGCATACTTCTTCTGATCTCCAGTATCTTGAAGGTCGTCAGAGCATTAATTTTGAACATCGCTTTGTAGAAAAAGGTTTAGATTGATGGTATTTCTTCTTGCAGTTAATATACTATATTGCATTGCACGCTTCTTTAACAGTTTCTTTATAGAAACTTACACTTTGTACATTTATTTATTTCTAATATTACATAAATTTAATTTCAAATTAAATATGGTGCCACACCAATGGTAAGAAAAAGCAACATTTTCTATACTTTTTGAAATAACCATGCCCTCCCTTTTGTTTAACTTGACTTGTAAGCTGACCATCTACTCTACTCGTTTTGCAACGGAGAAAGTGGCTGTGCCAGTTTTTTGGAACCTATCGTAGCTTTTTCGAACTGAACCAAGGAAGTGATTACATTGAAAGTGACATATTGATACCTTAAGAACTTGCAATGCTGCTGAACAGCCCTTATCTGACTTTAAGTCTCTAAGGGAACTTGATTTATGATTCACGTATCCACTGGTCTGTTGTGTTGTTTATTTTCGCTTAGACAATTTTAAAAACTGTTTTCTATGTGTGGCTGATCAGGCTTAGGTTCGATGATTAATGCATCATTCTTTCATGTGGTACCTAATGTCGTGGTACTCTCGTGCATACTTCTTCTTATCTCCAGTATCTTGAAGATCGTCAGAGCATTAATTTTGAACATCGCTTTGTAGAAAAAGGTTTAGATTGATGGTATTTCTTCTTGCAGTTAATATACTATATTGCATTGCACGCTTCTTTAACAGTTTCTTTATAGAAACTTACACTTTGTACATTTATTTATTTCTAATATTACATAAATTTAATTTCAAATTAAATATGGTGCCACAGATTTTTTTTTACAATTTAATATGAGTTTGCACTTCCATATCTCCATTAAGATTTTATCTTTCTAGAATTGAACTGGTGCATCACTGCGGCATAGGTATAACTTGACTTAAGAATCTGAAAAATAGTTATGTATAAAACATACGTGTAGCATGATTAACTGCAAACGTACAGTCACCATGGTTTGAGTTGACATGTAATAAAATAGTCCCACCGATAGCTGCAATGGTCGCTGGGCTCTCATTAAAACTTGAAGAAGCGTTTTTTGAATTCTGACATTGTACTCGTACCACTCGCTATTCCATATTGCATCAGCTACTGCGATGCTCTGAAATTAGAAATAACCGTTCCTGTTGATGTTCGTGGAATTCAGCAACAATTACCTCTAAGCGAACTTCATTGCCGTGCCAATAATATAAAAATAACTGCGCGACCATTGAACCCATGTAGATAATATTCTTTAGTAGTTGAAATGATAGGTTTGCCTAAAATATTAATAAATAACAATGGATTAAAATTACATGATATTGTAAGACATGAAAAGTGGAGTAATAATCGGATTAAATTGTTTTCCTGAAATCGTCAAGAAAGCGGGCCATGTCAAGCCTCAGTTTGATCTTGAAAGTGTCACTTTGCAAGACTAGTCACTTTTGAGATTTTTGCAAGATTAGGCACCGGTCACCTTCACTATACACCTTGATGCAATAGGATTCTATTTTTAAATATGTCAGAGAAAAACTAAAATTGTCCAGCTTTCTCCGGGACTCTTTATTTGCATAAGGTTCGGTGGTAAAACCTAAGCACATACAATATTAAATATCTCTGACAGTGTTGTTTTTTGTTAAGACGCTGTCACTGTAAGCATTCCGAGTGGTTTGCTGGCACGAGGCTTTAAGCGAGCGGCGTTGTAACATGACTTGCGAGTGGTGCGCTTGGCGCCGTCTCTTGTGGACGGCTGGAACCGTGGCACGGTATAGATCCGTGCTGTCGAAACCTGCGCGTGGTAGGTGTTGCAAAGAGGGATTTCAGAAAAAAATGTAATACATTACACAGCATGCGGAGGCTTTGAAGAAGTACTCGGACGCTTTGCGTCCTCGTATTCTTCAACAAGCCTCCTCATCTACAAAGTATCACTTTCATGCCTTGTAATGTAATATACTATTTATTGATATTGCTGTGGATGCCTTTGATGCTTGATAACCACTCAGATATGAGAAGAATGGGCTGGTATACCGTCATGCATGAACCACATCCCTAGCCTATCTGCATTTGAAGTATCTTCTAAGAGTCCGAGCAGATTATGTTGCAAAATAGTTAAGTACCATGTTACTGAAAGTCTCATTGGTAAAAAGTGGGACCGATGAAATTGTCACAACGAAGACCATACCAGACATTTATTGAAGAAGTATGTTGGTAATGGAATTTCTGAGTTTGTTAATTATTTTATACAGGCGTTATGGGAAATGAACGCGCTTGTTGCCTACGAAGTATTAGCTATATGCTTGCAGATAAAACACAAATACGAAGTGACAACCTACTAGTCCTTGTAGTAGGAGATAGTTTCACAGCATTGAGTGTTTCTTCTTCATGGTTCGTCGAAATATTTGCTGGCTAGCGTCTACTCGTTACGTTGCAACATACCTGTTTCCCTAAGACGTTTCTCCATTGCTTCAAACGTTTGTCGCTTTGGCTTTCTTTAAGTTGAGCATTTGCTTGCTGCACTCCAACTAGCGAAGGTTTTGAAGATCTCCGCATTCTCGTCGTCCTGGTGGAATATGCTGAAGCTGAAGTTGCAAATATCCTTGCCAAATCATTTTTGTTTCTATTGCTCCGATGATTAACTTCTCTACATTCATGCATAGCTTGATTTCTTCATTCGTAATATATTGTAATCATAATTAGGTACTGTAATATCATTTTAAGAAATCGATTTCTAGGGTATCTTATTTTTGTTACCTTTTATGTCTCATTTATCTTATTTATCACACACACACAATTCTATAGCTTTTGATGGCGTTTTTTGCTTTTATTTTATTATCGATGTTTTTCTTGCTAGCAACATCTGTGGTTAATCCAAGCTATTTATAACTTTTAAATTTTTTGAAAATTGCGTTTTTGTCTTCATCTTCATCAGTGGAATGCCGGTGTTCTCGTTTTTTTTTGTCCCGTTTCTTTTATTTAAATGCTTTATTAGCGGTATCTTTTATTTTTAGATATATTGATGCGCCTTAATACATTTTCTAAGACTAAAATTTATTACGAATTTATTTCTGAATTGAAGTTTCTAACAGTTCGGTTTTACAAAGATCAATAAATGTCAGGCACAATGCTTTACCTTGCCTCATAAGATTCTAACAGAGTTGCATTAAAGCAATTGTCAAGGAAGATTTACCTGCCTTACAGCCATGTTTTTCTTCTCAACCTTGAAATTCCTCTTTTAATCGGATATCTGAATGTTATTATTTTGTCCAATTATCTTGTAACAGTGGGCTAAGTTTCCTTGGTTGTGCGTTAAGAAAGAGACATGTAGTTGGAATTGTGGTATTAATAACAACATTGGTATTGTCTAAGCAAGACCTACCTGCCCTTCAACCATGTTTTTTTAAATCCTGAAATTGTTTTTCTAATCTGGATTTCATTACTTTGCCATATAAGCTTCTAATGGTGGGTTCAATTTTCTTTATTTCACGTCAGGATAACACAAATATATAGTTGAGTTTTCGTCTTCATTTCATCATGAGAATTGTCTCAGCAACGTATATTCGTGGTTTGCGACATGTTTACCTTTCAACCGATAACAAATATTTATAATGTTTTATCCAAGCCTCTCGTTCTATTGACTCACTTGGCATTTTTTATTATTTGTCCCTAGTAACGCTTTAGTGTCCTCCAGGTATCGTTTAGTCTTACTGTCCATGTATATGTCTCCGTCCTAACCCACGGCGTTTTACAGTTTTTCGAGGTAACTGAACTCGTTTTAGACGGCCTTTAACTCTTGGAGTTGTAAGCTGAAGAGCCGACCTTAGAGTTATAAGATTTATGAGGTGCTAATTAGTTTGGCAGCGGAATTTATAGTACTATTGCTGAGTTCCCGTCGTGAGTTGGAAGTTTTTGCTGCATTTCCCTATTCGTCCAGTCAGTAGGGGTTCTTGCTCTACAAAAGGTGAAGTAAAAACGATTTTTATATAATGTTGTTTAGGTCGGAATCCTAATAAAAAATCCAAGTTTTAGACCTTGGAGGGGGGCTGCGAGAGCCGCCATCCTAGATTAAAGGTGCTAAAAAATGGCTTTTTTCAAGGAACTCCGCAACGGTTGATAAAACGTCAAAAAAGTCTAATTCAAAGTTAAAGAAGATAAGATTCTTGACGTTTTTTGTATATAACTGTTTTTTGTAAGTCTAATATGAAAGGAGCTACAGTGGCGGAAAGATGAACATTTCTCTAAAAAACAGTGCAGTTCCTCATTTTTAATTTTTTTCTGGCTATTCGTTAAGTACTAGTTATAATAATTTGAGAAACGTAAAGTAAACTCATTTCCACACTACCATGAGGTAGAGTTAACGGCGCTTTTTTTATTGTGGTATTCCCAGTAGGCCTAATCCACAGATGTTCCAGTTTAGTGATGTTTCATGTTCGCGGTTATATTATTTACTTTTTTTAATTTTTGACGGTACCGGTAGGTAGACGTTGACATCTTCATGAGAGTCTTCATCCTCAATATCCAGGTGGTGTAGCTTGAACAAGCGTCCACGTTCGATCAGCAGAGTTAAGCAACGCTCTTTCTTGTCAGAACTTGGATGGGAGTTCCATAACTGCTTCTCTCGGCGCCTCGTGATACGGCTGTCACGGAAGTAGTTGGGCCCTTGATGTCATAATAACATCATGACAGCCGTTAGTGGGGCTGGAAGTCCCCATAAAATGTACAGCGACGCCTATAATTGGCCTAACGGCTGTTGGCTGAGTACCAAAATAAACAAAAAAAAATTATCTTCGAAGTCATTTCTCCTGAAACTCGAGACTTCCATTGATGAAATGTTCTCATCTTCGTCCCGACTCGCGATGGGAACTTCTGGGGCATTTTCGCATGATTGGCCATTACTTCATCTCACATTTCGTGCAGCCACATGCTCCGCCGCATACTTTTTGCAATTGCATGAAATTAATTTTAATAAAGTCTAGGGTGCTGGATTTTCTGTCATTGTTACTGGAGTAAGCCCATTGGTGCCAACTTTCCAGCCCCAGTCTTGTACATTTTTTTCGATTCCATACCACTGTTAGACCTGGTGATGCGTCCTAAATGCATAATACCGTGCAATGTCCTTTGTTGGTGGCAAAAAAGTAAGAATAAATGTGTTTCTTGCAATTGATTTTGCGAAATGTTGGTAACGGACTTCTTCCAAGGTATTTTTTCCATGTCACCACCATATAAAGGAACGAGAAAGCGTGTTCGAGCATCTACGATATCATCTGATTTGGCATCGTGATGTTTGAATATGCCTACAGTATCATTGAGTCTTGTGCTTTTCTGGACAAGCGCACAATATTATCTTTGACGAAAAATTGCATTACGATGCAATACATTTTTGTGTAATAGATATCCTTCATCCACAACATTGATTTTCTTATCTTCTTCTTACTTTATCCTTGCGTTTGAATTAATGGGCCCGAAATTATCATACGTGGTAAGCATGTTTGATATCCCCTCGATACATTTCTCTCTGATGTATAAACAATATAGTGTAAGTTTTTCTTCCAAAATGTACCAAAAAACAAAGTTTAACGATATTTTGAAGAAATGTTCAACTTTGAGCCGCTGTAACTCGTTACATATTACACTTACAATTCAAAATAATATACAAGAATCTTGTCTTCCTTAACTTTATATTGGACTTATTTGACGTTGGATCAACCGTTGAGGAGCTATTTGGAAAACACCAGTTTTTAGCACTTTTAATCCAAGATGGCGGCTAGCGCGGCCCCTCTCCAAGGTCTAAACCTTGGATTTTTGATCAGGTCCCGACCTGAACAACATATAAAAACCGATTCTACTCCACATTTTGTTGAGCAAAGGCCTTTTTTTGGCCCTACAGACTAGACTATATTTCGTTGTCGAAGACTTTAGAGACGCGCTTCATCTTTTTGCCGTTATTTTAGCTGTGCCCCCGCTCGCTTTTGCTGACTGATTGTGCAGTTCGCTGCTGTTTGCTCTTCGGCGCTGCCTTACATCATTGATTAAAACATGAACTTGTGTTGTGCAAGGTAAAACGCGTCGGTATATTGTTCTCTCGCTGTCTTGAAAGCTTGGAATCATCAGCTAGTTGGACCACCTCCGAGTTTGCCAATAAATACTGGCGCATTTGTGGAACATTTTAAATTTCCATATACGTGGTGGCATACTATACTGCGCTCGCGTGATGGAGATCACCCTAAGTTTGTGTTTGGCATGCTATACTGTACTTGTCTGCGACGTCATCATAAACTTGTAATTGCCCTAATTTAATCTGCCCAGAGACCTCTTAGCTATTTAGATTGGTGGCCACAATATATTGGACTGTATTTGTAACTTTCGGCTTTAGTATGATTTATCCGAGGGCTGAAAGTAACTGGTGTAACATTGTGTATCACATTTATTGTCGTTATAAATATAAACCTGTTTATGTTTACTATGCTTTCGTGTGTGGCTAATGCAAGCCATTGAAGTGTCGAACCTTTTCAATTTTTTACAGGTCGTAGCGAATTGTTAACACATATAACTTTAGTAAGTTTAAGAGTTCTCGTAAGCTAATGAAATTATCGGCTGTACTAAAATACTCTTTGGTGCCCTTTGGTTACTTTGAATATCCTTCACTATTTATAGTAAAGAACCGGAAGCCGTTTTTACTGTAGCTGATCGGCCTTCCAATTTCTACATGTGGCCTGAACTTTTTTTTTAAGCTAGTTAGAGTAATTGAGTGTTTAGTCTGGGGTTCGAGTCTGAACTTCGTTTGTCATTCATAGTAAAATAATTACCCGAAGTTGGTGGCAATCTCGTAATTCCTACTTCTTCAATATTTATGGAGTTTCGCTGGCTTGTGACAATATAGTGAGATAAGGATTTTAGACCAAATACCCTGCAAAACTTACCTCGGCTATTTCAAACCCAATCATAGCAATTTGTAAAGCGCAAGCAATGAAATCCAGGAAGAGGAAAAATCTCATAGCTCTGTCGAGTTCCTTCCCAAATCTACATAAAAACAGAATTATTTTAGGAAAAACTAACGGTAACTTAAGCCTACCTTATAATAGCGTTGTGATATACTATACAGTTGTGCAAGTTTTTGTCTATTATTAGATCTTCAATTATTCCGGTCACCTTTTTCGTGGGTTTTATATTTTGCAGGTCGTGCTGTAATATTTTTAGCTGCCCAGCGACAAATATCATTAAACTGAAGAACACATTATTACAACCTACGATATATGATGTGGTAAAAACTGCAACTATCACATGGCAACTATAAGAAACGTTGTAATATTTATTTCTATCGAAAGGAAACCAAGACACCAAAGGCAAAGGCCGTTCTGTATACACCAACGTGTTGTTATCAATAATTTCGAAATATGCAATTGGGGGATTAACCAGTTCAGTGAAAATTGGAGTCAGCATAAACATGAAGTAGCATACTATCCCAAGTAGCATCATTAAACGATTGACGTTATAGTTCTGTGACACATATTCCATATAAATATCCTGAATTTCTGCGCAACCATTTGCAATAATATTTTTTTCTGTTGTTTGAATCTTTCTGATTAAGGTTTTTGTAGTAGTCCCTCCGACAACCCATATCTTCACCAGGCCAAGGGTGTACAAGAAGTTAATCGCCATTAAACCGGATAGTTCTTCGAGACTCTTCCCGATAACCAAGTACAGTTCAATGTACTGGGTAATGACAAATATAGTAAAAGTTGTCACAGTTATTGTGTAATATAAAAAATACAATATATTGAGTATTCTGTACTTATAGTTCTTTGGCCAAAAGCCCATGAACGTTAGACACTGTATCGCCACCTTCAAAAACACATTCCCTTCCATTGTCACTGTAGCAACTAAATTTCTTGGTCGGATTTAAAAAGTTGCTCTTGACATTTACGAAATTTAACCTTTTTTTAACACTGGCTGTTATCTAAATTACATACTTAGTTGGCGGTGATTTTTCTAACGAGATGCGGTGTAAGATACCGGTAATTACTTACAAATTTTTTGTCATTAACGTTCTACCTTCGTTGGAGTGTGTGCGTGTATACTTATCGATCATTTGTATCTAACAAGTAATTTATGTGAGAAAAAAGCGGCGATCATAAGATTTGTAGGAGTTGTGTGTTGATATGTATTAAGTTTAATGTACATTAGTTTTTAACATTGATCATGTTATTGTATCTCGTTTATTTCCATTTAGTCGGGATAGCACCTTAAAATACTTTGACTTTAATCATGTTCAAGTACGCTGAAGGTCCTGACGTCTAATTTTTTTGAATCTATATGCCAATATAAAACACAAGAGATTTTAAAACTTACCTTGTGGTTATTGAAGATAAGAAGGATTACAGCTTTTTAAATGTTAACTGAACAAATTATGTTAAAATAACTTTGGCTCTTTATGTCTTCCATTAGTAATATAATAATAATAATAATACCATCTGAGTATACTTTTATCATTTACGGGTACGCATCCGCATTTCTATAAATATAAAATTTTAGTAACTATTAAATAATGCAAAAGAAACTATGTAAATATCTATTACAACATGTACATGCTGGTGTGATTGCTTCGGTATATCTCGCAGAAAAGATACTTTGTTGACTCAGAAAAACGACCTGCAAACCTGAATCAGAATGCTAAGCTGATGCATTATTAGATTGCACTTATTCCATGTGTTCCTCTTCTGTCAAGATCGCGAAGTTCGTGATGGGTTAGAGGAAGAAGGAATGAAGATTGGAAGAAGCATTAGGAAAGTGGGAAGTACTGCTCTGGCATTTGTCTGAGAGAGAAGCTAGTCGATTAACTCAGAAAAACCACTTGGAAACCTGAATCAGACGGGCGTGGGAAAGGAATCTATCACCTCCCGAATACTAAACTGGTGCGTTATTAGATTGCACTTGTTCCATGCGCTTTCTCTGCCAAAAACTGGAAGTTTGGGATGGGTTAAGATGTACTGCTCAGGTGCATTAAATGTATTTAGGAAAAATTTATATAAAATTGAAATAACACTTAACAAAAGATTACCCGTTAATATAAATAAGGTCAGTAACATTCTAGCTAAAATAAAGCAGAAATTTGTAAAGTTTTCTTTCTTATTGGTCTTCATTTGTACAATATCGTTTTGAATTATTTCATATTATGCATGGCCACTTAAATCACAAATATGTTCAAGAACTAGTATATTAAATAATTATCATAGTCTGATTAAATCTGTAAACCCCTGTAAAAGCTAAACTCTTTGCGAACGTTTAACGTTAGAGTTCTCCAGTCTAATCTAACACATTTTCACAACAGATCTGTTCGTGTGTCTTCATCGGGAACCTCTTCCTGTAGTAACAGTTTCATTGACATAGTTCATTGAAGTATGAGACAATGCTTTAAGCACTTAATATGTTATGTAGGTAGTCATTTCATTCTTCGTTTCGTCTTCTGCACAGTACTTATGACTACAAATTTCCGAGAGATATTTCAAATTCTCTTCTAGCAGTGTTGGGACCTGTGTTGTACTTTTGTATAAATTCTCGTACTATCTATATGGTGGCTTTTTGAATTTTTATCGTCTTCTAACTACTTTTCTTCACTGATCTTACGTTCAGGGTATTCGTATTGTCGAAATATTTTAAATCTGTGTAGGCTTTGGTGGAATAAAAAAAATTGATTAATTTTGATTCTAAATTTTGAAAAGGCCTTTAAATTACAAATTTAAAACCAAATGTGTATATCATTCTACGCCTCTATTAAATTACTGGAAGAATCTGAATCTTCATTGTCATTAGCTCTAACTGAGTCGGATTCTCCCAATGAAATAATAAAAGGTGGAATATTTTCAGTCGGAAAATCTCCCATTCATTTAGTCCAGTCAGCCAAAACTAATTCTTTACAATGTTTACAGTAATTTTGCCACATGTCAGGAGTACACGTCGAAAGAGCGTTTCGCCATAAGTGATTTACTTTATCCTTAGATCTTAGATGAAGGTCGAGAATATAATGTGCTTGTATAGTAAGACTTACAGTGTCCTCATACCATTTCAATTGGATTATATATTATTTTAAAATTTTGTATAATTTTGTACACCCACCCTTATATTACAAATATTTCTTAGCGTATGTTAGTAGATTATTCAAAGTATTCATTTTTTTAAATTGAATTGCCAAATCTGTAGTTGCAGGTATTCACAAAACCAATAATTTTGCTGTTTCTTGTCTTTAGAACAGCTGCCAGATGATTTTTCCAAACATTCTTTTTCTGAAAATTTTGAGCAGCAGGTTGGGACTATTTTTCTTAATCATATCCAATGTTCGTTTTACATGAAGCTTCGTTTTGCAATGAATTTTTTGAATTTTGATATTAATTACCAAATGACAGATGAAACGAGAAAGTAACTCAAACTTTAAAAAAAGTCCTGTTAAAATAACTAGACCACTTGACAACACTCTTTCATTATTCATCGTGACAGTTTGTCATTTTGAGGTTATATTAGGTTTTTACACGATAACAATCATTGCAGCCGACCTTACAAGCCAGGAATCACAGCCTCCTCTACTGAAAATAAGGTGTGATTTCCCTCAATTTCTACTTTTAAGTATGATAATTCCTGATTTAGAATTTCTTTATCCTGTTCTAAAATTTCACAGTCTAAATAGATTACATTGTTAATTTGTTTAACTTTATTTACTCTTTTAAATTGTTTAAAATATATTCTTGCAAAATTTTAATGTTGCTTTTGCTCTTCGAACACCCGAATTTTGACAACTGGAGCTTGTTGCAACGGGTTCTTTAGTTTCCTGACTTTGAAATGGAGGTCACCTATTTCTTGGTTGTACCTCATAAGTAAAGGGTGTTCATTAGAATTTGTGGTCTAGTCGGCACTGGAACTGATGAAGTCATGTCGTGCATTAAATCATATGGCTGATAACTGACACTGGTGACACTGTAAGTCTATGCCAAATTCGATGTTAGCAGGTTAGGTTTTGCGTTAGTTTTGACACAGACTAACGCAAAACCTAACCTGCTAACATCGAATTTGACATAGACTTACAGTGTCACCAGTGTCAGTTATCAGCCATATGATTTAATGCACGACATGACTTCATCAGTTCCAAAGCCGACTAGACCACAAATTCTAGTGAACACCCTACTACCACTTCTTCCTATTCCTCGAACATAGTTATTAAACCTTACCATCCTATTGTTGTTCTTCCAAGATGTATTTTAATTTGGTCTATTCATTATTTCAAAATTCTTTACATTTCGGTTACCAATATTTGTCATTCTTTTCCTTGTATCTAATTTTTTATTGGTCTGTCTATCTTTCTTCCTTCAACATCTTTAACTTATGATGCTTCTAACGCAGTTTGTATGTGTAATGGAAAATTCGTACTTAATGCTTCTACTAAAATAGCAACCGGTATGTTTGATTCAAGATATTGTACTCATGCTATCCAATACTATACATGTTTGATAAAACCACTAAACTTAGCGTTATATACTCTTGGTATATAAATCTCAGCCCTAGCTCTTTCTTGTATGTAAGGTGACCAAAATTTATTGATGAAAGCCATTTTAAATGTTTTATTGTGTAAACATATTTTAATATGATTTTCTATCCAAATAGTGATTTCATTTTCTAAGCATCCAACAGCCAAAGTTAACTGTCCCCTTGCCACAATTCTCATAGTGTCAAATAGTTTTCTTTTTAAAAAATTTGATCGGATGTAACATGTGTGTATAACCATTAAATTTCGGCTTTTCACTCGTTGTTTGCATTATGATACCACCATTATAAGTAATAATAATAATAATAATCTTTATTATTAGCAGATGGCTAGATACATACAAAAATATAGGTACATCCATTTTGATCTTACAAGCTAGATATCTGAACTCTAAAATAAAATTATTTCCTTAATGTACACTCTACACATATTCTTAAATGTTTGAAGATTTTTAGAAGATTTTATTTGGTCAGTTAACTCATTATATTGCCTCAGCTCCCTATAAAACAGACTATTCTGACTATAGGTTGTGTTTACTCTGTCTAGATACAAATTATTGCTAGAACGTGTGTTATGATTATGAATATCTTTATAGATATTAACGATATAAGTGTGATTATGAGCATCTTAATGACACGAGTTTGATTGCCAAAAACGAGGCGGCGAGCCAAGTTTTACGGAAATCAAACGAGTCTCGTTAAGTGCCATAAGCAAACGTGTATTGTTCAATATTTTATCTTCATCAATAAATTCTGGTTCAATGTATTTCTTTATACAAAAAGAGTGCGGTAATATTCATTACCGCACTGAGTGCGGTAATATCTCTCCATTACCGCACTGAGTGCGGTAATATCCATTAGCGCACTCAGTGCGGTAATGAAGCTCTTAACGATACTAAAATTAAGATTAAGAGCCCATAACAACACTGATGAAGAGAAAGTGTGTTTAGGTACTAATTGATTTAACATTTTATATATAAATATCATTGAGTTGTATGTTATAGTCGGCCTAACACTCAAAACATTAACGGCATCCAGCATATCCAGTCTTCTTGCATATTTATTACAACCGAATATAATACGTAAAGCTTTATTTTGTTTTTTCTTGCAAAATATCTATTTCAGTGCTATTCATTAGAAGCAATAATGTTGAACAAAATAAATATGAGGCGCAATGATTGTTTTATACATTGTTAATTTTGCCCAGCTACTTAAATTTTTTGATGTTCTACTTAACACATTTACTTTTTTTGAAATCTTATGAGTAATGTATTTAAAATGTTCAGAAAAGAATAAATTTTCATCTATGACACAACCTACATATTTACATTTTTTCACACTTTCAATAGTTTCATTATTAATTTTAACATCTGTATGTCCTGTAAAATCTAATTTATAATATTTATTGCTTCTTATTAAGACACCTCCACTATCAGCATGATGGATCACCTCCCTCTGTATTTATTTCCAATGATCATTGTTTTTGTTTTACTTATGTTTAGTTGTAGTGAGTTGTTGTTTAACCATAAAGATAATTTATCCAGTTCGTTGTTTAATATTTGAACTATTTCTGCTATTCTATCACCCACTACATAAAACTACTAAAAGAATTTTTGTCGTTTCTAGTTTTTAGCTCTTCTGTAATGTCCTTTACCTCAAGATTAACTGCAACTACCTGATTGTTTACCTGTTCTGCATGACTATCTATCTTGTTGATTAGTACATTTTGAAATGTTTCAAGCTTCCCTTTTAAATTTAAAAAAATCCTTATTTCTTACTACTTCTGTTCGGATTACTAACATGCCCTTCTCAATAGATTCTATTTTATTAACTATATGTGCCCCTAACTGTTCATGTACTTTTGCTATCAGTTTTTCATTATTATTCTGAAAATTCCTCAGCTTTGTACCTATTGTATTCATTTTAGCTTCTTCTAAACCTACTCTTTCTGACAAACCCTACCTCTTTTAACATAACCTGATTGTTTATATACATTTTAGCTAGGATAATGTGGTTATTTGCATCTAGTTTGTTCATTTGATTCATAATTTTTGCATAATTTTTATCATATCAGAATTACTACCTACCAGTTGCAGTACTGTTATACCTTACATAAATATGCTTAAATATACTGGTCAATAAAAACACGTATTACTTCAAGAACCAATATATTAAACTGTTTGTCAATCCGCTACATTACTCCCCCCCCCAAAAAAGAAAAGGAGGGAGGAAGGCAGGTAGAAAAACTAACATAAGCCCGTATGAAAGTAGCAGGGTTATATTTAGCAACAAAACTTCCTGGATCTTTGCAACTATCCTTAAAGAACTAATCACAATAAACGATAATAAAAGATAACAATAAATAATACAACACTGCACACATCCTGGAGGTATCTTTCCTGACGCCGAATGTCCTTCTACTTCGGAGATGTAAGCTAGAAGAAATAAAAAAGAACGTGTATAAAAATAATAACGTATTTAACAAATAAAATAGAATAAATTAAAATAAAATGTATGGAAGCATGCAAGCATATTTTAATCTAGAAAGTAGGCGGGTTTCAGTCTGTCGTAGCTGACTGTTCCGGTGATACCTTCCAGTGACATGCATTTTTCGAAACGATGTAAAATTTTGAAAGGACCAAGATACGAGAAGCGTTCAAATATAAATTATAACTTAATATTTACTCAAAAACCAACACAAGGACTCTAATGTATATCATGTCATTTTTTTACTCACTCTCTCTCTATTTTAATAAACCGGTGCCATCTTTCCAGAACTGTCTGTATTCCACGAGAAAAAATTCTCTTGGTTGCTGTCACACCCATTCCTGAACAATTTCGATGAGGTTTTCGTTACAACGAAGTATTTTTCTTCTATAAACTTTTTTAAGGGTCTAAACAAATAAAAACACTGATGCAGCAAGGTCCGAAATGTATAAGTGGGGGCGCATGGTCCATTTCGTAGTCAGCGTGTGAATATCGAAATGGGGTCGAGCATTATCCTGTAAGACACAGACGGGGAACTTGCGTTTTTTTTTCAACAACCCTACTGATATTTAATGCAGAAGGAATATTCTTCACTGTAATTTGACGATCGTTTCAAATAAGTGCATTTTACTCTGTCAGCATCCTGCTCTGTTGTGAATGTATTTGGACGGCGAGAATGCGGTTCATTCTCAGCACCTTTGCAGCCATCTTTAAAGGCTTTATTCCTTTTGTAAACGCTTATGTCTAATAGTGATTGCGTATCAAACTGTCTTTTAACTCTTACACAAATTTCTTATGGTTTGATATCTTCGTTGATAAGAAATTTACTAATAATGCGTTGTTCGACGCTTGCATGGAATCCCACTTCACCCATGCTTGCCAATTGAACGAAAATGAATTGTGACTACTTAACGACTGAATAAGGATAGGACTTGTTCCAGAGCATTAATTAATGTATACAACTTCTGTGCATGTCTTTGTCTTTTGGCGGGAAATTCAAATTATGATTCATATTTGAACGCTCCTCGTAATTAGGTTTGATGCCTCTAGAGTGGGTACTATTTCGCAGGTACACGTATGTGCATGTTTCCAAATCTTTGTTGATGTGAGCACTGGTTGTAGGGTAGTTTTTTGTGAAGAAACATTTTGCTTTCCAATCGATTGTTTCAAATTAATTACAAATGATGACTTTAATGTATCCGATGGCTGGGTATAGTGATTGCTGGGGATGGTTGAAGATTTTCTTTGATGCTAGAGCGTAAAGAAAGTAAAATCCATGGAATGTTATCTGGCCACGCATTAATGCCTGTTGTGGTAATTGCATTCTTTAACGTACGATTCAATCGCTCAACGATTGCTTGGCTGATTCGATGATAGATGCTTGAACGAATGTTTTTAATTCCTCAAAAACGGACATAATATCTAACCATGATTTTGAAAGAAAAACAGAAGCATTATCATTAGTTAGAAATTTTGGTATGCTGAAACGGGCAATCCAAATTTGTGTTATTGCTTATATTAGTTAATCTGCTGTTGGGTTTTTAATGGGATCGCCTCGGGCCAACGAGTAAAACGATCTATCATAGTCAAAATATATTTGTACTGTTGAGATTGGGGAAGGTGATTTAAATCGATGTGTACATGTTGGAAGCGGAAATCTGGTTCGCCAAATGGATCGAGTGGTGGTTTTGAAGTTTTGTTTACTTTAATTAATTCTTTGTGCATTGATGACCAGATATAACGTTTGCTAATTAATTTTCTAGATCTGCGAATTCCTGGATGAGACAATGAGTAAACTGTTTTGAATATTTGGCGGTAGAAAGGCTGTAGAATGAAAGGTTTTTGTGTGTCCGTAAAAGTTTCAACCCAAATAGGAGTTCCTTTTAATGAATTTGTTTTGGTGAAGATAAATTTGAATTTGACAATAAGATTTCGAATTCAGAATCATTCTGTTGAGCTGTTGCTAAATAATCGAAATTAATCGTATTTTGTAGACTGATGAAAGAAACCCTGGTTAAAGCGTCTGCTGGTACGTTATCTGTACCTTTGCCGTATTGTAGGTTTGAACAAAATTGCGAAATGTATTGTAAAATTCTTAACTCTCGAGGTGAGTGGTCACCTGTTGATTTATTAATTGCGTAAGTGAGAGGTTTGTGATCAGTAAAGATAGTGAATTCTTTACCATCAGTATAATATCGAAATTTCTTAACTACGAAATAAATAGCTAACAGCTCGCGTGAGAATACCCTATATTTTTGTTCTGCTGAGGTTACTTTTCGCAAGCAAAGAGCGAGAGGTTTCCACATTGTTGGCATTGTTGCAAAACACCTGCGATAGTATTGGAAGATGAATCTGTCCATAAACTGATTTCAGCGGTTGGATGAACTAATAAAGCTGCTTTTGCAGAGCTAATTTGATTATGTTAATTGTTTAAACTGAGAAACTTTAAATGAACCGGTTTATTGGTTGCTTTTCCATAAACAACTAATGAAATTAAAGGTGCGATGAGACTTGCGCAGTTGGGAATGAATTTTTGGTAGATTAGATTAGATTAGATTAGATTTAGATTCCACGACTGCCTTTTGCTGGCATGCGCACGTCTTTTTGTACTGTCGGGAGTTTTTAAGTTAGCAGGCTGACGTCCGTATCTTTTACTAGACTTGCAATGTCCCCTACTAGCTTGCGGTTGTCAATAGAGTTAAGGCTCCAATCGAGTTGGTGTCTTTTACGCTCTAATGCTGGGCATTCGAAGAGGATATTTTTATTTATTTATTTATTTATTTAGTTATTCCCAACATTTTATTTATTATGATAGGCTGTTTCATCATCCTCTTGGCATAGTCTGTAAACAGGTTCATCTCTATAGATATTGATCCTGTGCATAAATTCTCTGAATGCCCCAGTGCCTGTTAGTAGACTGACTACTTGCTTGATTCGAGTTCTGTTCAGTCTCAACAGGGTTTTGGTGGTTTTTGGATTCGGAGTTTTTAGCAATCTTTTGCAGTGTGTTGCTTGATTGTACTTTCTCCACCTTAGTTGGTGTGCGGTATTGACCCATTCATTAATGGCTGAGAGGGCTTGGTTTTTCTGAATGCTTAGACCAGGTTCTGGACCGGTCATTGCATTACGGGCTGCTTCTTTTGCGAGCTTGTCCGCCTTTTCGTTTCCTTCAATACCTTGGTGACCTGGGATCCAGCATAATTTTACTGTATTTCCCTGGCTCAAGGTTTAAAGTTTGGATTTACATTCCTTGACCAGTCTCGATGAAGTACTGAAAGCGTTTAGCGCTTTCAGTGCTGCCTGACTGTCTGAGAGAATGTATATGTCTCGATTGAGCAGCTTTTTTTCTATGCTGATGTTTGCGCATACGTTAATAGCTTGTACTTCAGCCTGAAAGATGTTACAAAACTTTCCTAGACTAACTTTTTAGTTGGTTCTAGGATTGGTACTGTACACACCGGAGCCGGTACCCCCTTCAAACTTAGATCCATCAGTGTAAAAAATAATGAATTTATGGTAATAGGTGATCATTCGGAGGCGGAAATGACTTAATTGCATCTATCTTTGACTCTTGAGGTTTAATTCCCTCTTTACACACAGTGTACTCCAAGAAATTTAAGTTAGGGGCACCAAAAACACCTTTATTTATGTTGAGTAATAATCCATAATTAACTAATTTGGCGAAAACTTTTTTAACATGTTGAATATGTTCAGATTTGTTAGCGCTAAATACTAGGATGTCGTCTAAGTAGCAAAAGACAAAACTCATCCCTTCGAAAACTTGCGACATGAGGGGTGACAAACTACTCTGAGCGTTCTGTAATCCAAAGTTCATTCGTAGATATGTATCGCTGCCCAACGGTGTTATTATTGCTATTATTGCTGTTTTATCCGTATCTTCTGGAATAATTGCTATCTGAAAGTACGCTTTTTTTAAATCTAGTTTTGAAAAGGTCGTTGAACCATTAATTTTGTAGGTAAAATCTTGAATAAATGGTATAGGAAACATGTCGGGAATTGTAGCGCTATTCAATGGTCGATAATCACCACATACTTTGTAACTACCGACCGCCTTTTTCACCAAGTGAATGGCTGATGTCCACGAACTTGATGCTCTTTGTAGAATACCTGAGTTTAGTAATTCTTGCAGATGTTTTTCCAAAAATGACAGATGCTCAGGGTTTAAACGTCTGCATTTAGTAAAACGAGGTGATCCTGTCGTGATAATTCTATGCATGACCTTATGTTTGACAGGCGCATTGATATTAAAGTCATTAAGCAATTCTGAAAACTGACGAAATTGATCTTTATAGTACTCTTGTTGAATAGAATTAAAAATAGTTTCGTTTGATGAAGGCGTTGATTGTATACTTTTTTGGTTGTTGTGTAGGGAGGATTGTTGAGGATTGCATATATGTGTAAGTATATGGTTCAGATGCAAAAGTGTGCACATGAGGTTGTTGTGCATGCACCCCCCTTTGCAGACAAGTGACCGATGCGTACAACTGAGGCTGCATGGCGCTGGTTGCATCACAGCAATTGATGGATGTGTGGCTGGGGATGATACATGCATGTGTCCCTGGCTGCATGTATGCTCGCTACCGTGCAACGACCGGTACCTGCACACATACAGGAGGCATACTGGCGGAAAATTGCGGATAAGTGGGGTGGTCCGAAGTTGGTCCATTTCTGCATGTTGATGGTAGTGCAAGGTAGCGGGAAGCCACTCCTTTATGATCCCGATGAAGGAAGATCTACTTTATGTATGCGAACCTGCCCACGCGAGCCTTGATTCTCTCCCGCTCCCTATTTTGAGAGAGAATAATGTCCCCTTTCCCTTAGTTTATTCACCACCCCATTTTTCCTTCCCATCCTATACCATGTACCAAGACATTTGTCCAGCGCGGTACATTACGGCTAAATTCTCCCCTAGGACTTCAAATAAGAAACAACAGCCCTTAGTCCCTAGCAGCCCTTACCTCACTGGTTACGACAGCAACCGGACAATGAAAAGGGCAAAGGGTGTCAAGAATCGCTGGGATAGACCAGGCTGTCATAAACAGTACGACTCTGCAAGGAAAAGGACTATTCTTATTTCAACGTATAATGTGCGAACCTGCTCAACAGACGAAAAACTGGCCGAGCTAGAATATGAACTAGATAGAATAAATTGGGACACTCTTGGGCTTAGCGAATTAAGACGCATAAAAGAAGGTCAAAGTCATTATTAGCAAAACAACAAAATCCCTAATCGACAAAAGAAGAAAATTCAAAATTCAAAATAATACCGATAAAATAGAATTCGCTGAACTTAATAAAACCATTAAAAAAGAACTTCGCAGAGATAAGAGGAGATACAACACTCAAATAATACAAAATATAATTGAAAACAACAAGAGGCCAAAAGCTATAAAGAAAAAAATGAGTTTAGGAAAAAAGAAAATACTAAACATTCAGCACAGGGACGGTGACATACTAACTAATAAGAACCTACGCTATTTATTTATTTATCGTATGGCTGACACATACAACAAATTTTAAATTAAAATATTAAAATATTAAAATATTCAAAATATTAATGTCTTTAGGAAAATTAGTCAGCCAATTTTTTTCTTTTTTATATATTTATTTAACATTTCATCAGCTTAGCTGACTTTTTCAGAAATACACAATATATTAGTCTATAATAAGCTCATGTAATATCAACTATAGACTTTCCAAACTGCTTGGTCCGATATTGCCGAAGAAAATTGAAGTACGGGTTTTTTGTTAGTCTGCCAGGCTTGTAGGTTTTGGAACCGTTAGGTGGTAAGATTTTAAGCACTTTCTTGAAAAATTCCATTATTAAATATTGACTAAGATTTTGTATGCACCCAAATTAAAATTTGAAAACCAATTGGCTGACTAATTTTCCTAAAGAGATATTGACAATACCCAGCTGGAATAAACAAACAATTTTTAAAATATTAATAAAATATAAAATATAAAGTTTATATACCAGATATTGACAATACCCAGCTGGAATAAACAAACAATTTTTAAAATATTAATAAAATATAAAATATAAAGTTTATATACCAGGTGCCCCAAAAAGGAGTGGTAACTTTTCCGAATTGTCTCAACAGATGTCGCTTTATCTAAAGTACAGCGACCAAATACTTATAATTTGTAAATTGAGTTGGTATTACTTAATTTAAAAATTATAAGTATTTGGTCGCTGTACTTTAGATAAAGCGACATCTGTTGAGACAATTCGGAAGAGTTACCACTTCTTTTTGGGACACCTTGTACATAAAACATAAGACACACTTTCGAAGTTATAGACCAATTTCTAGTTTATTTATATAATCTATCGACTCTGGGGTCGCCAGCAGGAAGTCTTCGGGTCTACCATTATCTATAATGGTAGAACGTATGTTGAAAACAGGTAACAAATACGAGTACCTATTTGAATCATTATTATCTATAAAGGACCGTAAAAATTAATCGAACAGAAATAATAAAATTTTCTTTCTGGTCTTATTAACTAATAAATGCATGCGGAACTTACCGGGCCCGCTAAGGGCCCGGACCCCTAAGCAACGCTTATTCCCACTTATGCACATCACCGCCACTGCTGCACACACAGCTGACATGTCAGATGCCACTTCCAAGATATTCCCCGCGTAGCGGAATGTTCAGGGTTGCAAACGTAACTTGAATGTTGTATGTAGCCCTGAGACAAATATATGCTTGCAAGCATTAAAGAATATATGATATTAGATATAAAGTTTGGTGTGCCCTGAGGCAACTCTATACAGTAAAGGGCTTAAGGGGGTGGCTGTATTAAAACATTTTAACAGAGACGAATTTTCGTATGCAAAAATATGTACTAGAAGGCTTGATTTGTTTAACATTTTTTCTAGATCTTTTAGTTTCTTTATAAAGCTAATGGTTTTTGTGTAAAAAAATAATTTAAAAAAACATTACAGATATTCAGAAATGTATTTTATTTTTTATACAAAAATTACTAGCTACACGAAAAAGATAAAAAGCGCTGCAAAGGTTCTTAAATAAATCGGTTGTTTTATTATAAATAGGCCAAGCTCCTTCATGGGGTGTTAGTGCCTCACCATTATTATTATATAATCAAATGTAGATCCGTTAAAAAGTTATCATAATAAAATTTGTAAGCGTTGCTAATTTCAACTCCTTAGTCATATGTATAAATTAAAGAACATTTATAAATAAGTATGCTGTTGGTAGAACATATCTGCCAATTTTCACTTATTACTCTTTTCCAGTTTTCAGTACGATGACAAAAACCTAAATTTAACCCTTCTTTTTTAGGAGGGTGTAACTCGGTGGGAAGGGATTACAAAAGTTTATATGCATTATGTTTGAAAATCCCCTATATAGTCTGTTCAGTAAACATAAAAACACAAAGTGGCCTTTGATTTCCAAAATTTCATGAGTGTACTTCCGGAATTTATCTTTGTCTAGGAATGTAGGTTCTTATAAAAAGTTACTAAAACATATAGGTTACGGGTGTGACATTTACTTCCCATCTGTCATAAATGTTGTAATAACTACTTTTAAGGATATTCTACAATTACTGTGTTGGATACTATTGACGTAGCCTTTACTAATACATATTTTTATTACATTTTAGAGAAGTTCAGGTGAGAATTTCTAGAAAAAATATTACTTTGGCACTGACAAATAGAAATATTAATGTCATTTTTAAATTCAAATCTGCTTGTATGCAGGTGTGGAAACCTTTGCAAAACAAAATACAGAATCTATAACAAAAAGTATATGCACATTCCAACTTCAAAATTTTTGTAATGTTTTTGTGCTTACTGAATGCCCCATACCTTCTTGAGTTTATGTAGTAGCTCATGCAATATTCTGTATAAAATTAAAAAAAAGTTTTTTCTCTATTCCCTAAACCCATTTGAAGTTCTGTACAAAATAGATATTTATGCATTAAGCGTGATATGAATATGTTTTTCCCTGAGGTTGACATGTGTCAACCGAAGGTAAAGAACATGAATATCTCCCGTGGTGCATACAATATTTTTTCTACTAGCGTATTCGTAAAAATAGTATGACATTTCAAAATGTCATAATGACATTTAAAACTAGAATATGTAAGTAACATCAAGGATTGCCTCATTGTATGGTTGCTAAGACGTTAATTGTGGTTGCATTGTTACCATGAGTTTGAGGGAGAAATAATTTGACAAGTCCCTTGGGAGTTATGAGTAGCTTTTCATATTTTGTTTCTATGACGAAAATGTACAATATCATGTTGCTAGTAGATAATAATACTTTATTTACTAGACACATGATATTGTTTATTTTTGTTATAGATACAAAATATGAAAAGTAAGGGATTTTTCAAATTATTTCACCCTCAATCTCATGGTAACTACAAATAACGTATTAGGAACCAAACATTCGGGCAATCCTTGATGTTACATATTCTTATTTTAAATGTACTTAATGACATTTTGAAATTTTATACTATTTTTACTAATATGCTAGTAAATACAATATTGTATGCACCATGGGTTCAGAGCTGTTTAAAATCATTTTAAAAAAAATAAATCAAGGATCATAGTTACTTTTCTTTCTGACAAATGATTTAAATCAAAGATCATACATACTTTTCATTTTGACAAATGATTTAAATCAAAGATCGTTTTTAGATTAAATCTTTTTTACAATTTAAAATTTTAGGAAAGATTTAAATATTTTTAAACGATTTAAATCTTTTTTAAAGATTTAAATCTTTTTAAAAAGTTTAAATCCTTTTAAAGATTCCAATCAAAAAGTAGATACTGGTAGGTATTTAAATCAGCAATCAAACTTTTATTTATGTGTTCAGAAAACATAAAAATATGACGTCAATAAATCTATGTTTTAAAAATCTTATAGTATGAAATAAACAAAAAGATCTGGTGTGATACACGCACACAACTTCCTTTTACAGTGATCTTGTAATTAGCTAAAAATTTGATTTTAAATTTTTAAGCATTTGTCAAAAATTTTCAAAAATTAAAAATTTTTCAAAAACGGTACAAAATACAGTGTTAGTTCAAGAGACAAATTTTCTCTAGAATTTTAATCTGTAATAATATACAGGGTGTTTTATTTAAAATAGGAGTTAATAAAAAAATAGGAAAAAAACAAAAGAAACCCATTTTAGAAGTATTCAGCTGGAAAATCACCTATCTCACATCAATACACATTAAAAATGTAATAAAAATGTAAAGTTTAAAAAAATCGTTAGAACCGTTTTTGAATAAATTAAAAAAAAACTGAAAAATTACAAGAGTAAACACCTACTTCCGGTTATGCGATTTTCTTCAAAAGCTTGCTGTCACATCTACATAGTACACAAAACTTATATATGAAGTTTCAACGCCCTACCTCTTTCCGTTTTGGAGATATTCTTTTCACAGATAGACACACAGACAGACCAATAAAAAAATATATGTTTTTTGGGATCAGGGGACTCTAAAACGTGAAGACCTGTTGAAAACTCAATTTCGAATTTTTGGGGTGAATCCAATACTTTCTTTATTGTAAAAGGAAGTAAAAAGCATTAAAACTAAGAAGTTAATTAAAATGTGTTCCGCCCACAAATCACAGTTGAAATTAAAAATGGGAAATGGGTTTATACTATTTTTTTTATTATTGAATTGAGTTTTCCTTAAAAGTATTATTAGTTTAGCTAAAAAATATATTTAACATTTTAGCTTGGGTTTTCTTTGTTTGTCCTTTTCAGACTGATTACTCTTCATGTTGCAGAAATCAGTAACAACAGTTGTCATAATCTTATATTATAAGAGCCGATGCCGCCGGCCGTCCAGACCGTAAGCACAAGTGGCGCCGGCACACGCAGCATGAAGGGCCTGCATACTACTACCACACGCGCGCTTGCTGTATAGGTTTCCATAAGCGCAGGTTTCTGTAAGCGCACATGCCGACCGTAAGCACGTGGCGCCACCACACGCAGCCAGACGTAGGCTGGCTACGCGCGTTCTAGTAAAGTATATATGTGTATGAATGTATGATGTATAAGTGTTGTATGGTGTAGGGTGTATGTAATCATTATAGCCAAGTTTATGGCGAATACTGTTGCTGTATAGTGTATTGTATAAATATATGCATAAAGAACAAAAATACGCTTTTTAAAAAAATTTATTGAAAAATACAAATCATATACTGGCTGTTTCCTAAAAAACGCCGCAACCCATAACTCCGTTGTTTTAAATTTTAGACCCAACAAACTATATATATTCTTAAATGGAAAGACAAGAGCTACCTTTTGACATAGCCCGTTCGTAAATATCTTTCAACTGTTTTGAGCAACGATGTTCAACTTTTTTATTTTAAATGGAACACCCTGTATATTTTATATATTTGGATTCAGGATGAAATTCTGCATGCAGTAGTATGCTTAATTTGTTTTTTGGACACTTAGAAATGTATAAAATAATTTTTTAATATTGCATGTAGAAAGTTGAAATAATTAGAATTACTGGTGAAAATGCAAGATCCAATAGAGAAGTAGCTAGAATATTTAATGGAAGGCATCCAGGGCGTGCACCTATTTAGCCTGGAACCTGTTTAAAAAATTAATCAATTTTTTAATTTGTGTCAGGATAAATAGGTGCACGCCCTGGATGCCTTCTCTATTGGATCTTGCATTTTCACCAGTAATTCTAATTATTTCTACTATCTCAGCTACAGTTAAACGTAATTCAGCCATTATTAAAAGCTAATGACGTTTGCAACAATAATACAAATGTTGTTTCTCCAAGGCACCATTTGATACCAAAATTAAAAGTTGAAATTTGGGACTTCGACAAATTTATGGATAAAAATTAAAAATTCGAATTATTAAACGAAAATCGGTATCTGGGGCACTCTTTTGATTCTAAACAACTTTTCTTAATAACTTTTTTCTGTAACTCTAAAGCGATGCAAAATATTGACAATACGACCCATGTTCTGCATCGTAGTAGGCCAGGCTAATAACGTCATTTGCGCTCAAGGACATGAATAGATGCCCCTTGGTGAGTTGTACAACTGGTAAAAAATTCAAATCGATTCATACAAAAACAAAGAAAATACAGGGGTGCTTCCATGTAAAGTGAAACACACTGTAGGTATTTAAATCATTTTAGAAAAATTTACATCGTTTTAAAAAAGATTTAAATATTTTTAGATTTAAATCATTTCGAAAAGATTTAAATCTTAATTTTTAAGTAAAAAATCAAAGATACTTTTCAAAAAGATTTAAATCATAAATCAAAAATCATTTTCCGAAAAAATATTTAAAAATCAAAGTATTTAAATAAAAAAAGTATTTAAATAAAAAAAAGTATTTAAATAAAAAAAAGATTTAAATCTCACTGATTTGTGACAGCCCTCGGTCTGTAACCATGTCAACTTCAAGGAAAAAACATATTCATATCTCCCTTAATGCATAAGTATCTATAATACACTTCCCTCCAAAAATAACCGGATCATTGTTTTTAAGTATATTTTTATACAACAGATAATTTTTAAATGTTTGAATAGGCATTTTAAATTGATTTGAGTATTACTTTATAACATAGTAACCTTATGTCACTCTTAGTAACAATTAAAATTGGTGTTTGTTTTGCTTAAAACAATTTATTGATTGTTTGCTGTTTTAGTGTAAGTTTATCCAAGACCTCATAAGCAGCATGCCACGACGAATCGAAGCTGTAATAAGAGCTAGAGGTAGAAATAGACAGTACTACACAGTACTAATCAAAGTTGAATTGTTTTTGATTTTTTGAAATCAAATTGTTGTTTTTCATATTACATATATTTTCGTTTTTGGAGGGGAGTGTATTTGTTGGTCTTTTAGACGCACTAAATCCGTTGGTATTTTATTTATTTTTTAGGATTAGTTTTCCTGGGGGGCGGGGGGAGGCATGGCAGTATAGTCATATACAATACCGCGAGCGGTCGACGAATTTCCGAAATTTTTTGTCGAAGTGTATGAGTGTTTATTGCTTCGACATAAATTGGTCGAGTGCTACAGCACGAGACCAATTTGGAGCAATAAACACGAATAAACACTTTGACAAAAATTCATGCAATTCGTCGGCTGCAAGCGGCATTTGAAGGACTATTCAACGAACAAAATTGACATTTCTTAGTAATTAATCAATTTTATCACGTCCTCTTTGAAAAAATCTGTTGACGTAAAATAAATTGTTTGTCAAATTTGACATTTCTAATATCATATTTGATTAATTTGACAGGAAGTTAATTAAATGTCACAGGAAGAGAAAAAAATTGTCATTAAAACTCCGCTAGAGGAATTGTTGGACAATTTTACGCTGATTGGTGGCAAATGACTTAAATACTAAATTATGATTGGTGAATAGTTAACTTGAAAGGGGTGAGTGGAATAGTCAGAGAGATTTATAAATTTTTACCAACTGTAGTATGTATGGTCGACTTAAAGATCAAGTCGGCTTTTGGCGTTCAATATAAAACAAAGGTTAAAACAAGCACGTCACTAATAAATTTAACGTCATCGCAGTGACAGTTCGTTTCGTAGATATCCTTCATTAATTTTGAAGGACGATGATATCGCTATCAATGACGAAAACGAAGAACGTTAAATTTCGAGCCGTTGAATGCAATAGGCGGGGCGCCGTTATCACACGGCGCGCGGAACGCGGCCCGCGCTCAAAGGGGGGGAAGACCTTGCGAAGCACGTGCACAAGATGTTCCCAACCCTTCTCGATATCTAGGCCCAGCAAATCGGCGGCGAAATAGGGCATTTCGAGCTGTTTCGTGGTTTTCGGTGCGAATTTCGTGTGTCAGTTCAAGCGCAATGGCCCTGGGAGCGAACGTGACCGAGGCGGAGGACAATTCAGTGAAGAAAAATGTGCCGGACAGCGGCGATAAATGCAAGACCAACTCCA